>JAANYP010000977.1:460351-509270 GCA_020465985.1 Centrapalus pauciflorus
TATTATTATTATTATTATTATTATTATTATTATTATTATTATTATTATTATTATTATATCCTTTAACGGGTAAACATGTAAGATTGTTTTTAGTCTCAAATAATACAAAATTCTCGGTTATTCTATCATGAAAAATATGTTTTTTTCTTCGTAAAAAATAGATCAATGCGGCTCCAAAATACATTAGGGAGACGTTTGGATGACATATTTTTTCTTTGAAATTTGCATTTTATCAAAGAATTTGCATTATGTAACATTTTCATTTGTCAGAATTTTGTCAAATAATATGCATTATCTTTTAGAGAAAGTTTGCTAATCTGAAGAATGCAAGGTAACTGAAATTTAAAATCTTAGAAGTGAGGTCGGGTTTTTATATAACAAATAAGGAAGTGATTTAAGAAATTTTGAGATTTTAAATCTTTAGGAGGCGTCTGGTTCACAGATTTTTTTTATTTGGGATTTGCATTTTGTCAAAGGATTTGCATTATGCAGCATTTGCATTTGTCAGGATTTTGTCAAAGACTCTGTATTAGGAAAAATTTGTTAATCTGAAGAATGCAAGGTAATTGAGATTTAAAATCTTAGGGAAAGACTGAGTTTATAAATAACAAATAAGGAGAGAATTTATGAAATCCTAGGATTTTAAATCATTACTAAATTCTGTGAACCAAACACATGATTTTAAATGCAAATCCCAGTGAATCCAGGAAACCAAACGTCTCCTTACTGAAATCTGTGAATCAAACACATGCTTTAAACGTAAATCCCGGTGAACCCCAAGTTTTCCATGAATCAAACACATGATTTTATATTGATGCAGTACATGATTCCATGGTTAACTTAGACAATTATTATTTTGTAAAAAGTTATTTGCAAGTGTAAAACAAGAAGAAAAGTTATTGACCATATTTAAATCAGTAACTACTAATGTAAAAAGTTCTTTGCAAGTCTACCTTGTTTTTACTTTTCTTTACCTTTTCAAACATTTAAAAATCAAAGGTGATCACTATAACTATGACCAATCACTTTTAAGTTTTGAGTGTGCTCACACTCACACTCACACACCAATACTTATATATGCTCGAGTCTTGACAAATCCAAGCGTGAATGCGTGATTACGGAAGAAAAAGTCAAGATTGAGAATCCAATTTTTTTCTTCTGTACAAGACCTCAATTAAAGTATAAGTTTTTCATACTAAGGACATTTTTTTAATTAAAGATGTTATAAAAATGTTGTGTTCTATAAAAGTGTATTAAAATAAAATCAATGACTAACTTAATTAATTTATAAATAATTAGTAGTTACTGACTTATGTATTAAGTTATCTTCCTATTAGGTATATCGAGTTAGAAGTAAAGAGTCCCTAGAAGCTGGTCCATCCCAAATCAAGGAATTAAATATGTTAAACTGTTAACTATTTATAATTTATAAAAGAGTAAATTACTCTGTTGATCCTTTAAGTTTACCCATTATGACTGGTTCAGTCCTTTAACTTTTGAAATTACTCTGCTAATCCTTTAAATAGGAATTCTGAACACCGGTGGTCCTTTATTCATACAGAAAATGTTAAATGTTCTAGCATTTTTACAAACATCCATTTGAATAAAGGACCATTAGTGTTCAAAATTTTTCTTTAAAGGATTGTCAGGGTAATTTCAAAAGTTGAAGGACTGAACTAGTCATAATAGGTCAACTTAAAGGATCAACGGAGTAATTTACTCTTTATAAAATAATTCAAAAAAGTAGTGGCTAAAAAAGAATTCATTGATAACCCGTTCTGATACGATCCAACCAACCCACAGAGGTCATTGGGCCCAACCATTTAAAATTATTTATATATTATTTTATGTGTAACAATTTTCTTACCCCGTTATCATAAATAATATCAATTACAAACATGTATTGTTGAATGAATATTTAATCATACAATTAGATAGCTTAAACAGATAAGTAACTAGTTGTTTATTTTAGGGTTAAGTATAATTTTGATCATTTAACTTTTAAATTTGTCCTATTTAACCATTAAACTATTTTTTGTTCTGATTTAGCCACTAAACTTTAGTTTAATGTTCTATTTTGAAGAAAATGAATAAATCCAATGGCTAAATAGATACAAATTATGATAGTTTGTGGCTATATCGGGACAATTTTCAGTGGTCAAACTGGCAAAAAAAAAAGTTTAGTGGCAAAATATATATACAAAAAATAGTTCAGTGGCTAATCGGGACAAAAAATAGTTTAATGGCTAAATTAAAAAAAATCTAAAAGTTGAATGGTCAAAATGACACTTAACCCTTTATTTTAATCCTTTATATATAATATATGTAATATTTTTATTTTTTTATAATAACTTTTGATATAATGTGTTTTATAAAAAATTAAATATATCATTATATTTGTATTATTTTTATGTACATTCCGATATAGATATGCAGCTGACTTATTTATTTATAAATTAGATAGTATTAACTTTTTTGTTTTTCTATTATAAAATTTGATATAATTTATTTTATAGAATACATCATTATGATAACATTTTTTAATCTACATTTCAATATAAAAATGGTTTGTCCGAACCATTTTTAAATTTATAAAATTTTTATTGTTTAGTTAACTGTCAATTGCACTTTTCTCATTTCTGAACTTGGACTGAAAGCAGAGAATGATCCGCAGGTAAGAATCATGATCGATGGCTAATGCTATTTTATGATTTTATGTAATATATAATTGATTTGCTTTTTATAACCTTTAATGTATTTAGATTTATAAAACTTTAAACATATTATTATGATTGTATTGTTTTTTTTGTTAAAATATTTATATACAATCTATTGAAAAAAGCTTCTTTATGATATTAAAAATTTTATACAATATATAGTTGTTTTTGAAGTTATAATCTTCGATATACTGTTTTCCAAATTTTCGAATGCGTCATTATATTTGTATTATTTCTATCTAAATTCTGGTATGGAATTTGTTATTGTCCACACTATTTTTTAAATTTTTAATTTTTAACTTTTAACATTAAATTTTTTTATAATACTTAGCTACATTCTTTTTCTTATATAACCCTTAATATACGTTGTTCTGTAAAACTCAAATACTTTATTATGATCACGTTAATTTATCTACCATTCACTCATTCAGTACAAAATCAATTGTTGTCCAAAATATTTTAACAAAATATTTAATATTAAACATTTTTATATAGTATATAACTGTTTTGTTTTAGTGTTATTACCTTTAAATTAATTTATTTATGAAAATATTATTTATGATGTCACTGCAACGCACGAGGTAAATTTACCTTGTTAATTTTTTACGCCAAGCATTTTAAAAACGACCTAACTTCACATGAGTTTTAATATAAATATTTTGTAACAGTTTAAATTTTGAAACTAAATCTATAATCCTACAATAACATACATTATATTAATTAAATTTGTTTCATTAATTGAATTTACTTAAAGTTTAGTCATACGCTTAAGGTGTGTTGAGTTGTGAAATAAAATTCGAAAGAACTTAAATTTAAGTGCCGGTTAGCATTGTGTTTAATATGGATGATTGGATTAATAGAAGATAGTTTTTAAGTTTGGCTAACATTTTCATTAGCAACTTCACTAATTTGGATCTCTTGTTTTCTTTTTATATTTTTTTTATCAATAAATAGACATTATTTACATGATTACTAACCATTACGAAATAATGAATATTAATAAATAAATAAATTTAAAAAAAATGAAAAAGGAAGAAAAAAGGTGATGTTTATAAAAGTCCAAAATTAGGAAAATTTGGCGTGTGAGTTGGTTTGGTTGATACGAAAATGGGTTCATTCATTCAAGACCCATCAACGTAACTTGTTGACTTTGATTTGGTCATTTTTTGGGAAAATAAATTAAAGCAATGGGAGGAAAAAGGGATCCGAACCCACATTTGTGCGGGTCTGCTCGCCTTTATATATACTTTAAAATCGTGTTAATTAGTTTTATACTATTCGTCAAATTTAAGGTGTTGTTTTTTTTTTTTTAAATGTTGATGTCTGCGGTCTGCAGACTTAGATGTAGAAATCTGCCGTCAGAAGAGATGGCCTAAAGGTCTGCGGTCTTCGCAGACGCGGGCAGAGGTATTCGCAGACACGGGAAGACCTTTGCAGACGCGGACAGACGAAAAAATAAAAACACACTTCCATATAAAACATCTCTATAAGAGATCCGAAGATCTTCTTAAGAAAAACAAACATTGCCTTAATGTCTTGTTTTTTTTTTTTTTTTAATATAATGTTGTAATAATCAATATTGTTTTGTTAGGCAAGATACATAAACTCTTTTATTTGAGTTGCCTTTCTATCCTTTGCATTGAGTTCCATAAAACCAAGCTTTTAGTAACGCATTGAATCGAGTTCAAGTATTAAATTATCTGATTCGTGAGACTACAAAACCAACTCATAATTTCATAATTTGGTCATTTTTATATATAAATAACTAAGTCAACTAGAGCCAAGTTAATGAGTTATGTATTTGTCTATCAAGTTTTGGGTCCAAACTCTTAATGAGATTGATGCCCTACAAAATTGTAGTCTTGTATGGTCGAAACTTCGGAAATCGGCACACCCTTATGTAGCGTTTGGATTACAGGATTTTGATATATATTAGGATTTAAACATGACATAATTTAAAAATGATAGGATTCAAATGTGACAGAATTTAAATCATGTCATATATTTGGTTTGCATGATTTCAAATTCAATTATTTGTAAAATCTTTTTATTTGTAAATGAGTTAAAATGATATGTGTAAAGCAGATAGATGCACAAGATGTAAGTTAGCGTATGTTAAAAGGTGGGCAAGATGTAGATAGGTAGGGGTAGGGTAGGGTAGGCATGGTAGGTAGGGATGGGTGGATGGGGTAGGTAGGGTGTGCTGGGATGGGATGTGAAAGGGTAGTGTGGATGGGTGTGTGTAGACGTAGATGTGGGTAAGGTAGGATGTGTATTTGGTGGGGGTAAGGTAGGTGGGTATGTATGTATGGTAAGTAAGGGTGGGGTGGGTAGGGTTGGGTGAGAAGGGTAGTATGAGATGGGAAGGGGAAAATCGGGAAAGTAAGAAACGATGTTTAGTTAAGTTGGGGTGGGGATTGGTAGGTATGGTAGACAGGGGCGGATCCAGAAATTTTTGTTATCGGTGTCACTTTTTTAAAAGTAAGTTTAATACTTAGATTTTTGAAATATTTTAAGATGGATCGGGTCACCGAAACGGATTGCCAATACAAAATTAACAAAAAACAAGATTTTCTACTTAAAAAAGAATATATACTACAGTACCATTAAAACTTAAAACCAACAAGTATCGTAAGTCTTTAAGTTTTACAATTGTTGCCTTCGAGTTTCATCTATTGAAGTCTTAGAATTTTACAATCGTTGCCTTTGTAGGTGTCACTCAAAAAAAATCTTAGGTGTCACTCGAGTTTTTCATGCATACGTACCTCAGTATTTTAAAAATTTATCGGTGTCAAGTGACACCCACTTTGTATACTAAATCCGCCACTGATGGTAGGTAGGGGTGGGTATGTACGGTAGAGTATGATACGATGGATTGGTGTAGGTAGGTAGTGTTTGATAGTTATCATTGTTGGGTATATGTAGTTACGGTAGAGGAGGGTGAGATATGTTGGGGTGGGGTGGGGTGGGGTCGGTGTTGATAGAGTAGGGTAACGTAGGGTCAATAGATATAGGTAGGCGGTGGTTAGTTTAAGGATAAGGGTAATATTATCATTTGGTTAGAATTTGAAATGTAAAGATATGAGATTTTGAAATAACAGGAGATAGAGAAGAATTCTAAAACCTGAAAAATGAGGATTGTGAAATGCTAAAGGAAAATGAAATTCTTCTTTTTCTTTTGCCAAACATGATAAGAGAAATGATTTTTAAATGAAAATCTCACCAGTTTCTCTGAAATCCCACAAACCAAAAACCAAACGCCACCTTAAGGGTTAGCACCACGATACCATCGATATAACTAGAACTTGAGTCACTCAATAAAAGTTTGACTTGTTTTGCAACCATGGATTTATACATGTAAAGCTCAAACTCAGCTCATTAAATAATTATTCACTCGGTTTTTGAGGATAGGTTCGAGTTCTGATAACAACTCAATTTGATCGATCTAAACTTGAGATAAAGTTGCTCAATAAAAACTCGACTCCCAAGCAGCCCTCCTTCTAAATGTTATAAGATACCAATGGAATTGACTTTTACGCATAAATGAGAGTGCATTTCATTCGTTCAATAAACACTTCAGATCCTCATACCACACGAGCATGCATTGCGACAAAAGCATATGAAACAAGACTTGAACCAATGGTAAGTTTCAACACCTGAACGGCTGAACATCTCAGCCTCGGTGGTTCAAGACATTGCAAGACGAAGAAAAAGAACAATTTTTAAAGAACATCCCTCCATTGCAATGCCAAAAAGCATTAACGCACTATTGATAAACAAATTATTCTTTCGACAAGTGAGCACTTGTATCTGAAACATTTGAACATGAAGATCATACTCAATTTTACATTAACACACCAGATTTGGTAAAGTCAACTGAAAATAATAGCTGAATTGTGGTTTCCTAACAGTTACGGGCAGCCAGGCCAAAGCCATGTGATCAACTACGGCTAACATGGATTGCGACAGATGATTTGTTCTGCAGCTCTAAACTCGCTCAGTACCAAAACGACAAAAAAACAGACTGGTTTTTGTAGAAAGAACACAAAACATGATCAAGGTGCACCTTTCAACCCTGGAAAGAGTTCTGATATCCTATTAAAGACATCCATAACCTGAAAACAAGAAAACAACGCATGTGTGTAACATCCATCATCTTTAACACAATATTCGTGTAGTATAAGTTATGTTTTTAAAACTATAACATCAAGGCGAATTCATGCTCCCAAACTAGTGTTCTTTTCTTAAAGTCTTTTTTTGGGTAACCATGATATCCAATATTTAGTCAAAAATATTTTTTGCTTATAACATGAAGATTTAATCAGTTCCTCCACACTTAAAAAGACTACATTTTTAATTCAAGTTATAAGCAATTTGTCTCTGCGTATTCTTCATGTCAAGAGAAGCATGGCCCGTACAATCATACACTCTTTTTAAGTGTAAAAATATGCCAAAAAGATTGTGTAGAATTGATCCATTTGTTACAGTGAGAAGGAACATCATGTAGAGTTATTATTATTTTTTTTTTTTTTGCCTTACCTCCTTGTCATTTTGGTACTTCATTATGCTCATCGGGTTTTGAGAACACTGCAACAATAAGGTCCATAAGTAAGTAGTTATAGGGGTGCCAGTTGCTTGTACGTGTAAAAATGGATCCGAATAAAGGTGCATTAAGGATGGAGAATATACCTCCATGATGGCAGCTTGAACTCTAGGGTTTTGAAATGCCATGGCAACATCAGGATTGGCCATGATTTTAGAAATAACTTCTTCTGGGGTAAGTCCAATTTGATCTTCAACAACAATGACCAGAAAGTAGTATAGTTAGCCTATCTTAAGCTAAATAGCTAATAATATTTATTCTCAAAAGAGATGGCTTAGTGGTTGAGCCTTAGAATCTTTCAAAAGAGGTCCTGAGTTCGACTCCCACAGGTTTCAACTCCTTGGAGTCAACTTCTCTTTCAAAAAAAAAAAGAATACTATTCCCAGAATATATTTCTAATATGTAGCAAATACAAAAATATTACTAGTTTGCTTTATTTGATCTTACCAAATTGCTCCTTGACCTCGGGACTGCTAATATCAAAGTTTTTCAACGAGTCCATCATACGACTGTCCCATTCGGTGCTTCCCCCCATGCTATTTCTGAAACAAAAAGAAAATGTTGCTCATATGAGAAATCATGTATTAAAATTTTGTTCAAACTTCAATGTTTGATCTGTACGAGAGACAATACATCTTGCAACTTATATTTATCAATATGTTCATGAATTACCACAAAATGGATCAATTCAATTGGAGGATAATATATACACACATATACATACATACATACATACATACATACATACATACATACATACATACATACATATATATATATATATATATATATATATATATATATATATATATATATATATATATATATATATATATATATGTATGTATATGTATATGTATATGTATATGTATATATATATATGGCTAGGGCCATATGAAATACGAAGTTGCACGCACGCACGTGCCTACCCGCGCCCGCACAAACACACACACACACACATATACACACACACATACAATACAAACAATCTCAAACTAATGTTAGAACGGCAAAAGTAGAAGTCAAAAATGAAAAACTTACAGCATTTCCTGCAGTTGTTGGCGGTATTGTGGGTTCTGAAGCATCCCTATTTACACAAATATGCAGCATATTAGCAAGGTGATGATTTTGAAGTATCACGCTTACAAGAAAAAGGATAACATGTGTATGAAATTGTATAAATAATATCAAGAGATACTGACATTTAAAGGAGGTTGGGTTCCTCATCTCTTCAGGAAGATAGCTGAGAAAAAAAATTGGAACATATAAGAAGTCGGTTCTCCAATCACAAAATAGCAAAGTTTAAATTTATTTATATGCAAATGTACAAAGGTTAAAGAAACAATCCCAGTGGTAGAATAACCTACTTCTACTTATTATCTAAATACCCAACGGCCTAATCATCAAAGAGCAAAATAACTCATATATCCCTATTTCATCAATTTACTTTATTAAAAAATCAAAATTTATCAAATACTCATACATCATCAAAAAGGATGGTCACAAATTCAAGCAACAGAGGCAGATCCAAATATTATCTTTATCTCATGCAACACGTTTTATTATAACACATTATCTGGTTTTGATATATGCCACAAAATCACTCCATAAGATTACTGCCAGATTGATTAACATATAATGCAGCCAATAAAACCAAAGAACCCCTTCCCCTCTTTTTTTGTTCCCCTATCCCTTTGATGCATATTAAAAATTGAAAAGGTAAGAAAGTCGACTTCTAAGGGAGAATCAAGTGACCTTAAGGTGGGTAATGATGCAAAACTAACTAATATCAAAATCAATATGAAAAAGATTGCTGAATTCGCATTTTGAATCTTTGATTATGAATGAATCAATTGCTTCAACAAAACAGTAGACGGAGGATGATAACTTACGGATATACCATCTTCTGTACGGTTGGATCGTCCATCATTTTCTCCAAAGCTTCTACAGACATAACAGGATTTGTTGTGCCTGTCCCTTGATGTGAAAAGACAGAGTTTTATAACACAATTTACAATGATATAAAAAGGTAATTTACCATTATCCAGACTGTTCGTTAAGCACAATTAACAAAAAAAAAAATTGTTCATCGACCACTTACTTCTTCCTGCCAAAGTCTGTATCCTAAATGGGAATTATGTGCGAATGCATATAAGAAGGAAACAATATTAAGTAAAAGATTTAAGTTACCTGCAGAAGAAGGCCCCTCAAACGGACTATCCATCGGCTTGGAAGCAGCTCCATTTTGAAAAGCCTTCAAGTCATCAAATAAATTAACTGTTTATCTAAAATTGGATATTAACCTGAAGCATAGTTCAGCATCAAATTCTTACTTGGTTTGCAAATTGAGAATCTGTCGAAGGTTCTGTCTCAGTAGATTCTTCAAATTTTCCAAATGGACTTGTTTTCAATGTTTCCTCAGGAGACACGTCAACAAAAGCTGAAAAAAACTGGGTTAAGAATTCTGGCAGAAGTATAAATAAATGACATCATAAATGCAGGCTGATTCAATGTAAAGTTGGTACATGTGGAATTCTAATGATATATCCATGCGAACAACAAAACTCATTGTCATAGGGAGTGTTTGATATGCTTCTAAGGTGATTATTGCGACTTTGCAATCAGCAACTGTTTGGCAAAAACTGATTCTGGTTATGATTATGTACAATCAGAATAATCACATTTGGAGAGGCAGGTAAGAAGTTGTGGTAAAAAAACGTATTATTAAGAAAAATGTAAAATCAAATAGGGTTTGTCATAAATAGCAACATGCTTTTACCATTTATCCGACTAATGTCACTCAGCTTGTTTCCATACATCCTAAATCATTAACTTCCAATAATCATCTCACCCAAGTCATTCTACTTTAGAACATAGTCCTGATAAATCATTTCCTGACAAAATGTTGCTAAAAGGGTGTCAATAAAAGTGTCATTCATGACTAAAATGACCTATGTGGAATGATTTTCAAAAGCAAAATAACTTGGGACATTTTAAAAGTTTGTCACCTAAATGGGACAAATGATAAAGTACATTGCTATTTATGACATAAACCTAATTGCTTAACCATCTAACTTCAATCAACTATTATCTGGTTATCATCGGATCAATTCTGATAATAAAAGAGCAATAATCACTTTGAAAAAGAACATCAAACACACCAATTACATACCAGATTTCTTTGGTTCCTTCACTGATTCAAAGTCATCTTCAGATTTCGTTGGTGCAGGTGTTTCCTCTGTTTTGGTAGGAGGTACATCCACGGTGACCGTTCGTTGAGAAGCAGGTGCTGTTGAGTTGGTTGGTGATGGAGGTGTTGGAAAAGGAAAGGGTGATCCAGGTGAGTAGGCAGTTGAGCCAGGCGCTACCGGTGGGGGGAAAGGAAAAGGTGATCCAGGTGAAAAACCAGCATTAGCAGATTGATTATTTTGTGAGTCCATCTGTCCCATCATGGTCTTAAATGCTTGTTGCATAGCATATTTCTGAAATTAGAATTAATTAAAAAAAAGTTAAATAACCCCGTAATCTGTATACGAAGAATCAATAATGGCGTTCTTATAATTAACATATACACAATGACTCCAAAACACAATTGATACACATATATAAAAGAAGCTAAAGAGTCTCACAGTTAAGAAAAAACTGAAAATCTATTTAATGGCAATGCAGACCAATTCACCTAAAAATGAGTTGTTTGGGGTCGTATTGTATCTCTAACAGGTTGTTAAAGGGAAAGACCGAAGGCTCACGTGAGACGACCTGATTAGGGACTAAGGAGAGAGACAAAAAAGGCAAGGGTCCGAGTGATATAATGGGCTTAACATTTGTAACTTGAAAGTATGGTATATGACAACTTAACATAACAAGAGCATAAGACAAATATATAATAACATACATACCTTAAATCTTAATTGTTAAATATTTCATATACGAAAGAAATGCTGTAAATTTACAAAAAAAAAGTTCTAAAGTTCTGATAAAAATCAACATTTTATTAATTCTAATTGCATAATTTTAATTTGATATATAACATTTTACTTTAATATTTTTTACTCATATATTTTATCAACAAATTGATATCTATAATCTAACAATAAGACGTATATATTTACACACAGACACATATATATATATATATACAGAGTGGGGTTCAAGGGAGAACTCTCTCTCTCTCTCTCTCTCTCTCTCTCTCTCTCTCTCTATATATATATATATATATATATATATATATATATATATATATATATATATATATATATATATATATATATATTGATTGAGGTTCTATGGGGCACCATATGCATTAGGAACCAAATGGGAACCAAAAATGCATTAAGGGCGTTTTAGGAATGCTAAACTTGTAATTTATATTTAATTATGATTAAAATATATTTTAGAAACATTTAAAATAGAAGGAATTAATTTAGGTAATTAAATCCTTAAATTAACAAAATGACAAACATTCCATTTATTCATCCCACATTCTCTCCCTCACCCTTATCTCTCTCACCCTCTCTCTAAATCCGGCGGCCGGCCACCACCCCCTCTCCCGGCGGCCACCACCCCATTGCCACCCCTCTATCTAAAGTCGGCGACCACCACCCCATGCATAGCAGCCGGTTCACGGTGCAGTTTAATGAAGATGATGATCACCCTTATCTCTCTCCTCCTTTCTCTAAAGCCGGCGGCCACCACCCTCTCTCGGTTGCCGCCACCCCATTGGCATCCCTCTCTCTAAAGTCGGCGGCGCCCCATGCATAGTAGTCGGTTCATGGAGCCATTTTAATGAATATGATGATGATTTCACAATGATGATGATGGAATGATATCGTTTAAAGGTATAGTTGTTTTTTTATGCATTTTCTTTATGGATTTTTTAAATGATTAATCGTGTTTATCCGATGTTTATGGAAGACGATTCTGATGCATCATGATTTTTGATGAATCCGATGAAGATGCATCATCTTGGATGAATATGGCCGAGATGCATCAAGAATGAAGACGTATCGTGTTTTTGTGGCCGAGATGCAATACGATGAAGATGCATCGTGTTTTTGATGAATCAAATGAAGATGCATTGTGTTTTGAAGATAAATCCGATGAAAATGCATCACCATTTTGATGATGCATGATGGTGGGACGAAGAAGATGTTGAATATGACCGAAATTGAGGATGAAGAAACCGAGATGCATCACGAATTGACAGATAAATATTAGATGCATCGACATCAAATCTTTTTTTTTTTAATTTGTTTAGATTTTGTAATTTTGGAAGTGTATCAACTAATATTAATTAGCATTTATTGTTTAGGTATTGATTGAATATTTAATTAATATAAAATTAAATTTTATATGACTAGCTATATTTATTCTTCCCAAAATACCCCTATGCATACCAAATACATGCATCGTGTGATGCATCAATGATCATTTAATCTAAAGGCCGTGGTTGGTTCTTTTTTTGGTTCCCGATGCATATGGTGCCCCATAGAACCTGACCCTATATATATATATATATATATATATATATATATAGAATATGGTTCGAGAGAGTACCACCCAAATGCAGCGCACCAGAAGGTACCACCTTTAAAAAAACTTTTTTAAAATTTTTTTTTCATAAACATGTTTTAATTAACATTATGAAGATCGTATGTAAATTTCACATACATTCACATCTCCTAGCTCCTAAAAAATGATGTGAACACACACTTAGTGATGATGTGAATTGCGTGAAATTCACATATGATCTGTGTAATGTTAATTAGAACATGTTCATGGAAAAAAATTTCAAAAAAATTACTTTTAAGGGTGGTACCTTCTGGTGCGCTGCATTAGAGGTGGTACTCACTTGAACCTAAATCTATATATATATATATATATATATATATATATATATATATATATATATATATATATATATATATATATATATATATAAAATAAATAAAAAGGGAGATAATAACAATCTCAAGGAACTGTTCCCAATAAAAACCACGTCATGACTAAATATTAGTTAAATAACCTAATTGCAGTTCATATCCAATCTATGCTGATGGAGAGTTCTAAATTTCTGATCCCACTGCTGATGGAATAAGTCTTGCATGCCAATTCTTATAATATCTATGCTGATGGAAAGGTGTGGTATGTCAATACTGATCCTATCTACGTACATGGAAATAGTCGAGCGTCTCATGCCTTGGTCGGCAGGTGCCTAATCGCCTAATCGACGAAGTCACTTGCCGGATCAAATCGCATCGACTGAACAACCACTAAAAGATCAGGCAGAAAATGCCTCGCCTCAGCGACCGGCTCGCCTTTAACAACCTTGCATTGAATGCATATAACATTGAAGGTGTGTTTTGGATTTTTTAACAAATCCAAAAAAGCAAATTTTTGTAAACCACTTCTCGCAAAAGAAAGGCCAAAGGTGCTTCTCCAATTAGCTTACTCATTCTCCATAATGACACGGCATCATGCAACACAAGCGAATATGAGATAATACCTTCCAATGCCTAAAACCATAGTTTGCTCACAGGTCATTATAGAACTTTGCATGAAGAGCTTTACCTTTAAGAATGAAGCGGCCTGCCATTCAAGAGAGATAATTAGTCAGCATAGAAATCTGTACACCAAATCTTATAAAAAAATATCTTCTTAAAGAAAATACATGTAACGTATAATCATACTCACCCATGAAAAAACTGCTGAGAGTGCAACACCAACTCCAACCCAAAAGAGTGGAGAACCTCTAAAAACACAATCAAAAGTTAACACGTCAAGTTTACATTTTAGAAATCAATAAGATATTGACGTAAGGGAACATAATTACACTTGAGAAGATGGAGGTGGCACTGCAATTTGTGGGGTTGCACCAACCGAAGACGTATGTTGATTGCTTGAAGAAGAAATTTTAGCAAAGCAATCTTTCCCCAGCCTCTCTAGTTCTACACCCATGTGAAATAGTTTCGACTGAATCATACCTCAAAGGAAGTAAATAATGTAAAATTTGATGATAGTATCTACATTAACGATTTATTACTTTTTACACCATGTAACGCTGCAAAAATAATTTGCTCAAATCTTTCCTACTACGATATCAACTACGGTAGAGTAATAAAGGGTGCTCAAAGTCAAAACACGTGGCGTAGGAATATCTGATTTTGATAACTAAAGGTTGATTGGTTACATTTCTACCATAACTTTAAAACCACCATTTTGCAATCACATATAAAAGCACCAAAAAGATTAACTTCTCACAACAAGCAGAATCAAAATAGTAATTTACTCACATGTCAAAAGCATAAAATGAAACCGAGTTTTTTTTTTTCCTGCCATGTGCCAAAAAATTAAGTCTCCAACATTGCACATACCATCATCCAAAACCAAGATCCAAACAGTTTGACTTATAATGTCAACCCTGCTATATTTTACATGCAAAGCTTATAAAGCATCGTTCCAGTTATAACCCTTCTTGTAACTTTAACATAGTTAGCAACCTTCGCTTCAAATTTTGAAATCAGTTTCTATTTTATAAGTTCGAGAGCATATTAATTGACATTTCACGATGCTAATTGTTTCAATTTTCAATTTCCTACACAAATACACCTAATTCAAATAACGAAACAGACATTACCAAACAAAAATTTGAATATCATCATGCTAACAAGTTTCTACTGGTAATAAAAGGGATGATGGAAAAGAAAGAATTACCATTTGATTTAGTATTTGTTGGCGGGGTCGGCCGAGAGACGGCGGAAATTACAGTAGTGGATTTGGGGATTAGGGTGGTTCTCTTTGGGAATTTGAAGGAACAAAACAAGGGTTTGTTAGAGATTAAACCATCGGTTCGAGGGTTTGGAGTAAAACCCAATAGCAACTTTTGGGAAGAAGCTTGAACGGCTAGCTTATCCATCAATCGAAGAAGAAGAAGAAGACTGTTTGTAGTGAATTGGAGTGTGAGATTGTACGAAGAAGCAGGAGGGAGAAGGAACTGACTGTTTCTTTCTTTTTCTCTATATCGGCGAAATCAGCAACCTCATCATGTTTAACCTCTCAACAACACGACAACTCTTCTTCCTGAGGGTTTCTTTCTTTGATTTTAACAAAGGGTTACCGCAAGAGAAATGAACTTTTTTTTCATTAATATAACCTGAACGTTTTTTTTTTACTAGGTGTGTAGGCTAAGGGTAAGCTCGGTACTAGAACGTACTTAATCGGTATTGAAACTGAATTATGAGTTGTGAAAGAACCGAATATCAAACCAATTAATTTATATGGTACTGGTTCGGTTCCGGGACCGGGTTTTCGGTGTCAATCACGTATTGTGACCGAATTGGGAAAAGGTACCAAATATATACATAAATTACCAAATATTGCACCCGAATACCGAATTCCGAATACCGAATACTGAATAAAAAAGTGCTAAACCAATTGTATAGTTCAAAAGAGCGGCAACACCCAATAAAAAACATAAACAACTATAACTTCAACGTTTTAAAGTTACAAATATGTATCAAAACAAAGAACATCGGTACCCATATTCGCTCAAATCCCAAGCGGTACCAAATATCCAATTAAATATATATATATATTCGGTTCAGGATCGGGATATTCGGGATAAATATGTTACCGAAACCGTGAGTACCGAATACCAAACTTTAAGTAATTTTAAACCCGAGTACCGGACCGAATATATTAATTCGGTATCGGTAAGTACCGGTACCGGTTCGGTACAGGTCCGGGTTCGGAAAATCGGCTCCGTCGCTCACCTATAGTGTAGACCAATTGGGTTAGCCCGAGCCCGTTTAACCTTGAGCTCAGCTCATTTAAAAGTATTAGATACGAGCTCGAGGTCGACTCGTGAATAATTTTCCAAGCTCGAGTTCGGTTCGGGTTCCACTCGTTTATTATATTTTTTAATTAATTTTTAAATAACCTTTATATATAATATATATATAACTTATTAATTTAATATATTCATATTTATTTAATTTATATATTATATATTTATTAATTTAAAAATATATTTAAATATAGGCTCGTTTAAGCTTTTTTAGCATTTTAGACTCGCGAGCTCGATATGTGAAACTTGGACTCAATCTCGTTTATTAAACGAGCTCAAATTTAGGCTCGAGCTCGGCTCGGACTCGTTTAGTTCGAACTTTTAACGAGTCAAGTTCGAGTAGCTCGACTTATTTACACATCTATTTTTTACTCAGAAAGTGCGGTCACGGTAATCCAAACAAAAACTTAAAACATAAAAAAAAATCTAATCACAAAAATTAAAAAAATACCAATCACAAAAATTAAAAAAATAATAATAATTTTTTTCAATAACCTTAACAAAGTTATTATTTCTCTGTGAGTTAATTAAGTCTCCGGAATGATTTAATTTTTGTAATAGATCGATTAACTTGAAATGTTTATATATAATACTTGTGTTTATAAATTGTAGCATGGGTTTGTGACTTTTTTCTTTTAATGATAATATTATATGATATTATGGTTTATTATGAAATAAATCAATAATACCATCAAACTTTTTATTTTACTAATAACATCTACCATTTGATTTTTTAACATTTAAACTTTTAAAAAAATTTTATCAACCATCGCATTGAACAATAAATTTATATCATGCATACCAACAAACAAACATTTTTGTTATTCGTGTTATTGATATTGTTATGTTTCAATTTAGGCCAGTTAACCAGGTCGTGTTTTTTTATCGTCGGATACATGTTAACGGATTTTCATGTCAAACTCATGTCTATTCATTTTTTAACAAATTTATTTTCAGAGCTAAATTTGAGTTGATAAAAACTTTGTGTCATGTTTTGTGTTAATCCACATATACGTTGACTCATTTGTTTGAAATTTAACTTTTGTTTTTGAAGGTTTTCGCTTTTAGGATTCAATTTTTTGTTTTTCAACTAGCTATTTGGTTCTGGTTTAATTTGAATTTCTAAAAGTTTACGGTCCAAAACAACTAAATAATATAATTGGTCTAAATTAAGTAATAAATATAGGTTGCCCAACATTATTGTAAGTTTAATTAAACTTTTTACTTTTGGTTTTTTTAGCTAACACTAAGTTGTTAGTTCTTTATTTTTGTAAGTCCAGATAGGCCAATTCGGTTGATTTTGTTTAATCCAACCCAAATTTATTGTGTTGAATAGTTTTTCAACTTGTTATGGTTTGCATCACTTTTTTCGAGCCAGTCATTTTAATCGTGTAAAAATTTGTCACATTAGTTCCAACAATCATAATATTAAATTTTTTTAGATGTAACATCTAACTGACTTTATAATTTTCATTTGTTTGAAGTTTTGCGTTTTTGCAATCTTAAATTTAAAATTTATATAATACTTGTTTTAAAATTTTAATAATGTATTCTTTACTATATTAAATTTAGATTTTTAATCTTTTAAAGTATAAGTACGTATTTCTTTGGATGTGATGATTGTATAGTTGGTTAAAAATAAAATTCTTTATATACAAAAAAATTAATATAAATGAGTTGTCAGTGTTCTTTTAATTTATTTACTTACTTGTGAGAATCAATAAATATAATATCAACATATGGTTGACATATATTATAAACCAATTAAATGTTTTATATGATTCCCCTGTGGCACTTGTATTTTTACCATAAAAACTTCACATCATATTTAATAATTAACTGGAATATCATAAGCAATTAAGCATCATAATTACATCATCAAATTAAAATTAATGTTATAGTTAACATAGTAGTGTAATTCCAAATATACATCACAATACCAAAAGAAGGATATCTTGTTGCACTTGGAGTTTTTTTTTTATGACCAAATATATCTTTATTTTTATAGGGACTCCGAAACTACTGTTGTAACATCCTGAAACTAGCAGCAGGTACGTGGAATTTAATTATTGGCTTTAATAATAAAAATGATGAGTTGTTTGAGTTTAATTGGTTAATTACACGTGATTTGTTAAAGTAAGATGTTATTACGTGTAAATTGTGATCGGTTGAGATAATAACAGAAGTAGTAGTAA
This sequence comes from Centrapalus pauciflorus, assembly GCA_020465985.1. NCBI lineage: Eukaryota > Viridiplantae > Streptophyta > Magnoliopsida > Asterales > Asteraceae > Centrapalus > Centrapalus pauciflorus. The sequence continues at coordinate 478,712 of JAANYP010000977.1, forward strand.
TTGTGGAATTGATGTTGTTTTAATAAGTTAAATAACATCCTAAACCCGAATTATTGAGATGGGAAATCATTAAGCTAACAGTTGCTTAATTAATGGGTGTTGAGTATTATACTCGTTTTAACGGGGTTTAGGACCGAAAACGTATAAAAAGTTCATATTGTAGTTACCAAACTCATTCCCCAATTGAAAATCTAAATGGGTGTGTGTGTGTGTGTGTGTGTTCCTTCAGTTGAGAACTAGGAGAAGTGATCTGGAGAGGAAGCAAACCAGGAGCAAAGCTAGTAATCAAATCAAGGTTCCGTTTTAAAGATTTCGTCATCAACTTCATTCTCCAATTCAAAGTCAACAAGGTTAGTAATTACCATGGAAATGAATTGAATTGTTGTTGTACTTAGTTTGGGGTTGAGTTGAGAGAATTATTACTCCTTATAGCTGTTAGGAATCGAGTTATGGGGATTAAACCCCATGGTTGGGTTAAAAACAGAGTGCAGACCTCTCTGTTCGTTTCCGCATCGCGGCCGCCCTCCCCTAGTCGCGACCGCGATCAGGGTGAGACGGTTGGGGTCGGTCGCTGGCGGTGAAACGCGACCGAGATGGGAATCGTGGTCCGTATGATCTCGGTCGCGCTCAAACACCGCAAGGCCGTCGCGATGCTTGCGATGGGTTGATCGCGACCGCGATCGTGTGGGTTGATTAGTTGATATATGTTGAACTCGTAAAATTAGTAGTATAGTTGTTATATGTTAGTTGAGTAACATTTACATGGTACTTGTATTTATATGTTGCCAGGATTGTAGTTGAGTCTGGGACTGGTTGAGATCATAGTGGATATCGAGGTTGTAGTCGCACTCCAGGTGAGTTACTTACTTTCTTTTAGTCGATGCATTAACGTTGATAATAGCATTTATAAGAGATTTGTTGTTTTACTATCCGGGTCTCGTGAGAATCCCTTATATACGATGATTAGATATTAACACACAACATAGCATGTGGATTATATGTTGAGTTGTTATACGTAAAGTATATGCATGTTGGGTCATTCTCGACCTAGAGGTCCTGACCTAGACACTAATTCGTGGAGTGGGCTACACTACTTATTCTGGATCGCTCCCTACGAGGCATCAAGTTGTTGCTACCGGCCGCACGTAGAGTTGATTATCTTGTTGTTGACGTTATGCTAACTATTTTGCAAAAACTTATTTAACGTTACTTAATTGTAACTCACCAGCTTTATAGCTGACAATTGTTTTATATGTGCATCACAGGTACGAGACCAGATGTTAGAGATGTAGAGGGCACCAGTTGAGACCCGCCTCGTGGACCATAGCAAGTGACTACTTCAGTAAGCAGTCTTTTGCGTTTTGTGGGTTGGCGTATCGAGCGATTTATGTTTGGATGGCCGTAAACCATAACTTAACTGTGGATGAATGGATTTATTTAACGAGAGTTAATTCCCGTTTAGCGATGACCAGTATGCTTACAATGGTTGTTTAGTAGTTAATTAGTTGTTTACCCATGATGATAATTACATTATGTTGTATGGTTGCTAAGAGTGACTCGACTACAGATGATAGTCAGATATATTACGTTTTGAACTTATTTGATCCTTCATACTTTCATAGTATTAAATATTGATAATTATTACAAGAATTTATGAGCCATTTTTAATTGAAACAATAATTCATAGACGATACTAATAAAAGAAACATCTAAATTTGGAACATTTTGAACATAAGAAATTACAGTAAAATCATGTATGAAATCGTAGTGTAACTCATAAAAATTTTTGTAACTCACGCATAACACAACAACTATGATTATTATGCAACTTTCTAAGCTTTTATGATACTACTGGATAATATCAATATAATTCACTGATGTGCCGCCAGCACACCTTGGTTTTAATATAAAATAAAGAACTGGATTAACTAAACTGGAACTAGCGGACAAATAGGCAAGTATTACATATCGTTTGCTAGTATAGCTTAGGTAAGTCCGGGTTGTCGAACTCAGGGACAATTGGTGGATGATGATAGTAACCGTCAGTTAATGGTTAGTGATGATTATAAGTGGATAGTTTTGTAAAGTAAACTTAGATTCAAGAACAAATAGCACACTTCAACAGTCAATATACTATTAGAACAAGAAGTTTTGGAAAAACAATCTTGAAAAGGGTAATCACATGGGATGTTCCCCCTAAACATTGGATGACTAAAAAATACAATCGATTGGATTAGCTATCTTGTGAATTTAAGAAGGAAAACCATAAAGATCACTCAAATATGAATCAACTCCTCAAATTACACAATAAATGATAAGTAAGCAAAGATCACTCAACTACCGACCTATCACAAATTGCGATGCAAGTAATGACAATAAAATTATAAAGAACACTCAACTATAATTTTATCATCCCACAATCAACATAAAAATATAAAGATCGCTCATATATATTTTTATTACCGAAAATGCAATCTGAATACTCACATATAGTTTCTTGCTATGAAAGGTGTTTGTCATCTCACAAATCAAAACACTGTCTAAATCGAGACTCATATCAACAATATAAACGATGTTACAAGTTTTACCCTTTTTACTCTCACAAGCTTAAAAGACTCAATGAAACAAACACATTATTTCATTAAGAACAAATACTAGTTTAACACAACCCACATTGTGGAAAATCAAGTATTTATGGTAAACACAAGCAAATACATAATCGAAGCTACAAATCTTCTTTCAAAGCAAGAAACAACAAAGATATATCATCCAACAAAAATAAAAGTCATCCAATGTTTAGGGTTTACAAACCCACATGATTACAAAACAATTACTCCATAGAAATGGAGAAATACAACTTGTTCATCATACAAATGGGAAAAACAAACATAACAAAATGAGTTAGAGATGTTAGAACTCCCCTATCGATGATTTTCGGTGTTGTAGTGATGTTCCCCTCCAAGATATCTTCCCAAAATAGCCCAAAAAAGCTTCCTTCTTCTCCCAAAAGAGTATTTTTCCGTGTGTGAAGTGGAGTTTTCGTCCAAGAATGAAAAAAATGCAAAGATTCATGAGTTTTTATAGCCAGAGGAGGGCACGCCGTGCCTATGTGTTGTCGTCCTCTAATTGGCTAAAAAATATCTCTGAAATGATGGTTTTCAGGAGGACACGCCGTGCCTAAAAGTAGGCACGACGTGTAGGGATGGCAACGGGGCGGGTTCGGGGCGGGGAATGAAAATACCATCCCCGTTTAAAAAAATCTCGGGTACTAAACGGGGATCCCCATCGGGTACGCGGGGAAACCCGCGGGGAATCGGGTAACCCATTTATAAATCAATGATTTGAAATTTAATCACATGGTTCATAGTTTAAGCTTAAAACATCTATGTATGTTAATATTACAATACTAATGTTAAATTAAATTTGTATTGTTATCAAATGATAACGAAAAAAAAACATTATTTCATTAAATTATATGTAAATAAATACGTTTTTAAAATTATACATAATAATATTTATGTATAATATATACAATAGATAAAAATATTCATCTTTTATATATAATATATATACAATATAAATAGCATGTTGCTATTACAAGTAATCGGGGATTTAAACGGGTTATGTAATCGGGTATACGGGGCGGGTATTAGCAATATCATACCCGCCCCGTCCCCCGTTTAACTTAATCGGGTTCGGGGAAACCCGTCCCGTTTAGATCGGTTTTCGTGTTTTCCCCGTCGGGTTCGGTTTATTTTGCCATCCCTAACGACGTGCCTTAATGCTTGGAGCTCTCGAAAACATGTCATGAAAAACGAAGCATGGTGTGCCTGGGAGGGCACGCCGTGCCTATCACTTTTTTTGCCAAAACTCAAAACATGAAAGTTGTAGCCCCATGTCTCCTCTTCGTCTGGACTTTTGAATCGCCTGAATCCGAGTTCGTATGAGAGAGATATGACCAAAATACGAAACAAACGCATGACAGTCAATTTCTTTCATTTCTTCCTGAACCTAGCCAAAACAAGAGACGAACAATAAATATACGTTTAACCATAAAAACCATCAAATCCATGCAAATATTATACGTAAAAGTCCATGGATATCTCCAATAAAATATACATATAATTGGCGATATCATTCACACATGTTATTACTGATACTACATAAATAACTTCGAAACGCTTGTGAGAATATAGTATGTGAAAAGCTAGTGAGAATACATGTTTGAAACATCATTTAAAAGGGAAAATTATCACCACATAGCTATGTACTTTTGAGTTTGTGTATATTTATGTAATGTATTTTTGTGCATATTTATGTATTGTATTTTTATGCACATTTATGTCTATATTTTTAAAAGTATTTCAATTAGGTAATTAAATTACCTGATCGGCACAACATTTTATCATGCTTAGTCAAAATTTATTTTTGTGTACATTTATGTAGTGTATATTTTTTTCAGTACATTTGGTACTCAAACTTTTAAATTTGTTTCAATTAGGTAGTTGAGTGACCTGTGTTACCAGTCACCGGGTCATCTAATTACCTAATTAAAACACTTTTATAAGTACACTACATAAATATGCGTAAAAAAGTACACTATATAAATATGTACAAACACAAAAATACATATCTATTTGGTTCTATTTTCCTCATTTATAAATACTATGTTTTGGAACTTCTTAAAATACCAAGAGTCAATGATGGACCAAACTATTAGAGACAATCACAACCATCTACCGATGTTAATGGACAGTCTTAACCCCCGTTGTAAGATTAACAAATGACACAGAGTCGTGGTTAATCCATATGATTGTGATAGATCACAAAAACGATACAAACAAGATTGAATCACACAAAACTATAATAAGATCAATAGTTCACAGAGAGATTTCGAATCAAAAGTCAAAGCATAAAACTCCCATTCATTACATGTAATTATAACAAAAAGACTATTTATAGTCATAACATACAATATATGAAAGTTTACAAAACAACCCCTTAAACTTTACAAAATAAAATCACTAATAGGTTGCTAGGATCAAATTGATTGCATATGATAATCAAATGCACCATTTTTTCAACTTCTTTGATACTTCATAGCAGGCCTGATTCTTGGCATAGACAATATGGGTTTAGCACATGGCCTCAATATCTTGAAGGCCTAATTTTTTTTGACCTATGTGTACACATACACACATTTGACCTATTTTTATATATCTGTAAGTCTAATAAATTAATAATCATCAAAGTCCAGTCTAACTCATTCAACCCTAATATGCAATAGCGGATGACACTCCATAGCCATAGCGGGAACTGAAACACAAGTGAGGTGGAGTGACGATTGAGTATAATAAGGTACAACTAATGAGCAACGATTGAGTATAACAAGGTACCAAGGAGCGACGATTGAGTTTAACGAGGAACAAGGAGCGATCATGGCCACAACGCTTCAACGATTTTAGATATCTCACTTCTATTTTTGTGGCTCTGTTGTCCGCTCATTGTAAGTTTAAATTCGATGTCAAGTTCATGGGTTGCCGACTTTGCGATTTTTCATTTCACCAATTATGAGTTCTAAATTTTGTTTCAATTTTCCGACATCTTAATTATTGATTTTAATAATTTGTGTTTTTTTTTTTGGAAATTGTTGTGGTTTTTGCTACTGTTGTTGACTACGAGATTGGAGATTCAAAGACTCAAACTTAAATTGTGATTTAAAGAGATGAAATGTTGAATTGTGAGAGCATTGGCGGTTGGAAATTATAGCACATCACTACATCAGACAACATTATGTTGTATTCTTACATTCTTTCTTTTTTATTTTTCTTACAAATTGTTTGTCTTCTAAGATGAGTAATTTTAAATTTGGCTATGAAAACCGTAAAAAGAATAAACGAATTGAAGGTTTAATGTTGATTATGTTAATATTGAAACTAATGACACTAGTTGACAATGCTAATGCTAATAATATATATCGTATTAATTAATGAATTTTATAAATACGATTAAAAATTTTATGTTTAGAGACCTTTTTTTTAATGTTGCACAAGGCCTCCGGAATCTAAGCAACGACCCTGCTTCATAGTAATAACTATTGATAATTGAAATAACTGTTTATGAACCATCTTTAATTGAAACAACAATTCATACATGATGTCAATAAAAGAAGCATCTTAATTTAAAACATTATTAGTATCAGAAATAACTGTAAAATTATGTATGTAACAACAATATATTTCATAATAAGTTTTGTAACTTATCACAACACAACCACAACTATAAAACAACTACGAATACCATACCACTCTCCAATTATGACTCTTGAATAATATCAATACAACACCCGCATATTACTAATGGTACTACTGTACTAGATAAATGATGAATAACATATACTAACATTAAACAATTAATAAACAATAAAGTTGACCTAATCCATGTCACGATCACGATGTGACCATCATGTTCACGACGACCCCTATCGCGAATGACCTTATTGTGATTATTATTCACGATCGTGGTCATGATTTCATCTCGGCCACGAATCCCCATTGTTGGCCACAACTCTTATCGCGATCACGTTCAAGCTTGCAATCACCCCAAAATCGACTCAGGCACAATCACAGTCATAATCTTGCTATGATGGTCGCAACAAAGTCATCTTCATCCTCTAATCAACCATAATAATGCAGGTCCAAATGAGAAAATGCGAAACTTAGATTTAACTGCTTAAACTTACTCAATTTGATACCATAACTTCTTCAAATTCATATTCATCATATATTTCACTCTTAACTCAAAAAACATTTTATGATTATGTTTAACATATAACCCCAAGTTTAGAGGTTACCGTGCTAATTACTTTGATGAATATAACAGCTACTACTTTCTTCTTTTATTAATTTCTTCCGTTCCTTTGCTTCTTTTCTTTCAATCTTCATGAAACACACACACACAATATTTGAGATCTTGGCTTTTTTTTTTTTTTTTGTATGAAGCAAGATCACAAAAGCACTATATATGGAGAAGTTCAAATGAGAGCCTAAATTTCGTGGAGAGTCAAAAAAGCAATTTACATTTTTTAAGTAAAGATTATGGTTAGGTACATAAATCCTATAAAATCACAACAAACAATATTTAAAATATTTTTTTTGTTTAATAAATATAATAACAAAAATAACACTAATTTAAAATTAAAGTTATTAAATAATTAGTTTTTTTTTTATTTTAATGATTTATACATAAATTAATTATAATAAGATATATTGAATATCGTTAGTATTAAAAGTAGAATCTTAATATTTAATTTTAAGTTTATATGGTTTTAAATAAAACAAAGTTATCAAAGTTATCCATGTAATATACGAGTTAATATAGTAGGTAAACTAGTAAATTAATAATAGACAAACTACGAATTAAAACAAAAGGGGTTAAGGTCTTACAATAGCAACCTACTTTTGAAAATGCATCCATATGGTACGTCTACCTTTTTAATTGTCTATATGGTACGTGTACTTCAATTTTCTGTATCGATATGGTCATTCTACATAATAGAGCCCGGTTTTTACATACTAAACAGAGTTTTAATGGTATAAAAAATAGAGGTCTATTACAAATATGGTCATATCGGTATAAAAAATTGAAGTACAAGTATCATATTGACATTTAAAAAAGTAGACGTACCATATTGATAAATTTTTAAAAGTAGGTTATTATTGTATGACTTTAGATCGATAATTACGGTTAAATTGATTAAATAGAAACAAATTAAAGATATAGTCATATTAATAACTAATTAATTTTTTTAAATATTAACCCCTGAAGGGCTGAAGGCTGAAAATATAATTTTCATATTAATATTAAATAAGTAAAATAGTAAATAACCGAAGGAAACTGGGCGGTGTGAGGTTTTCTCGTCACTTATCTGATTCAGAAAAAGAAAAAGATTTTAGGGCTAGCAAGAACCATCGCAACAACACCCACAACACAACCTCTACAAATGTCTTTGCTTGAATGTAAATTCTTCGTCTTCAGAGATCCCCAGTTTCAGAATTCCAAGGTAAATCACTCTCTTCAACTCTCGCTGTGTTTCTCGTATGCTAAAATGGCACAAGATTTTGTTTACAGCGTCAATTTGGTTCACTCACTTTGAAACCCACTTCGACTCCGATACTTTTCTCAACACCCATTCGATTTTTATCTGTTTTTGAGTTTACCCATTTCGTGTTATTGCGAATTTGTGATTGTAGTATGCCGCAGATGAAATTCTGAAGTTAAAAATTGCAAATTTAGATAGCGATTAGAATTAGAATAATTATGGCTGATGAATCCTTAGCTGAAATTACCGAAGCATCGATTTTGAATTTGGAGCATCAACAACAACAGCCAATTGATTTAGTGGAATCAATTGATTTATCAAATCATGCTTTAGTTATTGGGCAAGAATTCCCAGATGTTGAAACCTGTAGAAGGGCTTTGAAAGATATTGCCATAGCTTTACACTTTGATCTTCGAATAGTGAAATCGGATCGTAGTCGATTTATTGCTAAATGTTCAAAGGAAGGCTGTCCATGGCGTGTTCATGTTGCGAAATGCCCAAATGTTCCTACATTTTCGATCAGGACACTTCATGGGGAACATACGTGTGAGGGTGTTAGGGACCTTCATCATCAACAGGCGTCCGTCGGTTGGGTTGCTAGGTCGGTAGAATCACGAATTAGGGATAATCCGCAGTATAAACCGAAGGAGATTTTGCAGGATATTCGCGATCAACATGGTGTTGCTGTGTCGTATATGCAAGCGTGGCGTGGGAAAGAGCGTAGTATGGCTGCGTTACATGGTACTTTTGAAGAAGGGTATCGGCTTTTACCTATGTATTGTGAACAAATTCGAAAAAGCAATCCAGGAAGCATAGCGTCGGTTTTCTCCACTGGACAAGATAATTGCTTCCAGCGCCTTTTTATATCCTATCGTGCGTCAATCGTTGGGTTTTTGAATGCTTGTAGGCCGCTTTTGGAACTCGATAGGGCTCATTTGAAAGGGAAGTACTTAGGTACCCTCATATGTGCTTCGGCTGTTGATGCTGATGATGGGTTGTTCCCGTTAGCGTTTGCTGTGGTTGATGTCGAAAGTGATGAAAACTGGATGTGGTTTATGTCGGAGTTGCGAAAGCTTCTTGGTGTAAATACTGAAAACATGCCTAGACTTACGATATTATCTGAAAGGCAACGAGGCATGGTGGAGGCTGTTGAGACGCATTTTCCAAGTGCGTTTCATGGGTTTTGTTTGCGGTATGTCAGCGAGAATTTTCGTGATACATTTAAGAACTCAAAGTTAGTGAACATCTTTTGGAGTGCGGTGTATGCCCTTACCCCAGTTGAGTTCGAAAGCAAAATATCTGAGATGCTCGAGGTTTCACAGGATGTGATTGCTTGGTTCCAAGTGTTTCCGCCTCAGCTGTGGGCTGTAGCATACTTTGAAGGTGTACGCTATGGACATTTCACTTTGGGGGTCACCGAACTTTTGTATAATTGGGCTTTGGAAGGTCATGAACTACCGATTGTCCAGTTGATGGAACACATTCGTCATCAGTTGACTACATGGTTTGAAGCTCGACGTAATATGGGGATCAGATGGAACTCAATTGTCGTACCATCTGCAGAAAAACGGATTCTAGAAGCGATTGCTGATTCCCGGTGCTATCAGGTGCTACGTGCAAACGAAGTTGAATTCGAGGTTGTGTCCACAGAGCGAACAAACATTGTGGATATACGGAGCAGAGTATGTTCATGTCGTCGGTGGCAGTTATATGGTCTTCCATGTGCGCATGCCACAGCTGCCCTCATATCTAGCGGGAAAAACGCACATGTATTTGCTGATCATTGCTTTAAAGTCGAAAGTTACCGCGAGACGTATTCACAAATGATATATCCGGTTCCTGACAAAAGTCTTTGGAAGGATCTTGGTGACGGTGGTGATGGGGGAGGTCCAAAATCTGATATCATAATACGCCCACCGAAAACACGCAGGCCGCCTGGTCGACCCAAAAAGAAGGTTCTTCGTATAGAGAGTTTGAAGCGACCAAAGAGAATCGTTCAATGTGGCCGTTGCCATATGTTAGGACACTCGCAGAAAAAGTGCGCAATGCCTATTTGACTTTGGTAGCTATCTGTTTTATTATCCTTCTATAATGTCAATCTGTTTTTTGTTTGCTTTTTATGACAGTCAGCATAGAGTTGTGTATTTGTATGCTTATCAAATTGCGAAAAATTTTCTTTCTTTCTTATTAGTTTCGTAGTTCTGTTTGGTCTCGTATTGTATATCGTAGCTGCCTTGTTCAATCAAGCACTCCTTTTCAGATACAAAAAAATACAATCTTTTTGGCTCCATAGATGTTAATTGGTATATTTGAATGTTCCAAATTTACAAGCTTTTTCATAACGTAGTTGCATTGTTCAATCCTAGGGGGCATTTGGTTCGCACATTTTTTTCTCTGGGATTTGCATTTTGTCAAAGGATTTGCATTATGCAGGATTTGCATTTATCAGGATTTTGTCAAGGATTCTGCATTATCTTATAGAAAAAATTTGCTAATCTGAAGAATGCAAGGTAACTAGGTTTTAAAATCCTATGGGGGGAGGCTGGGTTTTTAAATAACAAAAGGGATTTATAAAATTCTGGGATTTTAAATCATTACTGAAATCTGTGAACCAAACACAGGATTTTAAATGCAAATCCCAACGAATCCCAGGGAATCCGCGAACCAAACGCCACCCTAGTGGATGTGGGGCTGTTTACTAACTGTGATTCTTTAGAAGTATTGGTTTCGTGCTTTTCCAGATGATGGTTTTTCTTGGCTGATTTGAAGAACTCTTTGCACTGTATATCTTGTAAGTTCACTTCCTTTTGCTGTTCTTACGTTAAAATTATATAGCGAATCCATGTTCTTTAAAACTCGTAAATTTCACATAGACCACAGAGTTTGGCTTCTTGAATCTGGTACGCGCATTGTTTCTTTGCATTGCAAGTTATTGGTTTATTGTTCTTTCTGACTCAGAAGTCAGAATAATGTTTGATGAATCTGTCATAGTGTGATTTCTTGCATACCCAGAATTCAACCATGATTTAATGTTTGGATTAGTTGGATTTTGCAATCAGGCTATTTGTAGGTTACTGCCAGGAGGTTTTTCATGAGAAATGTAAGCCGATAACAACTTTGTCGAAGCCACAGTTGGTTTCTGATCTTTTCTGCAAAGTGAATGGTCAAATACCATCAAATCCATGAAAGCTACAGGTAACGTTGCGTTCTATTTGTATAAATGAATAAATTGTTCGGACTTGAGAATGAAATTTACTAGAATGTCTACAGTTTTCTTGAAACTTTGGACCATTTAAGGTATGTTGTATAGGCTGTATGCAAAACTTGGTCCGTATTGAGTATTGACGAAACCAAAAAATCAAAACATGACCGGATCTGGGTATGTTTGCTTCTCGGTGGTAGACGTTTATAAAAACCTGTTTTTGGGTTCCCGGTTCTAGAATATTTCAATAGTCGTTCAATCTGGTTTGATAGTAGATTGCATTGTTATGTCCTTTTGAACTCAAAATGATTCAAGTTAAAGAGGCTGCATGCGTATATTTGATTCATAGACTGGTTAGAGTACATGGACTACAAATTAAAACTGACTTAGGCATTGTTTGTTTACCTGTTTATGGAATCAATAAAAGTTCATTTACCTTTGAATGACTTCTTAATGATTACATTAAGAAGTAAACAAACAACTCTTAAGTCTGTTTACCATTTATTAAAATCATTAAGGAGTGTGTTGAATGCATACCCTTTCCATTTTTTGTTAACCACACACCCTTCCACAATCCACATACATTTGATCTCATTTTTAATGACGCAGAACCCACTAATTTTTTGTTAGAGATTTTTTTCGGGGGAGGGGAGGGGAATTAATATTTAGGGGTGTGTATTTAACATCTCTATTCCGTTAAACAAACAAACCCTCAGTTTAAATTGATTTAGTTTTATCGAGTTTCTTTTTCCCCTCTTTTAGTGTTCCGGTTCTAGGCAGGGTTGTAAAAATCGGCTTGGTGGCTGAGTACTCAGGGAGTACTCGTGACTTGGCCATATGTCAAGGCGACTCGGAGATAATCGGCCTACTTCCTTGTAACTGGTCAAAATTGGTCAAATCGGCCTCCTTACCCGGCCAAAATCGGTCAAAATCAGTCGAACTCGGCCAAAGTACTCAGATTTTATGAAATACGATCAAACTAGAGCTCAAGTTTTAAGTATATGATGTTTTTAATAATTATGCTAGAGTTAAACATATTACTTATTATATTTATGTTTGAGTATGTATACTTATAATCAGGATGACTTCAAATAGTTCGATTCAAATCATATATAATCTTTGACATGTCAAAATTTTTTGTTATAAAAACAATACTTGTAATAAAAACAGGTTAGTGGATCAAATATGTAGAAAAGATATGAAAGTAGTTGGTACTAGTGATTACTGGTTAGGGCTGCAAACGAGACCCGAGGAGTTTGAGAAACTCGATGCATTTTTGGATTAAAAACAAGCCGGTGGATCAAATATGTCGACAAGATATTAAAGTACTTAGTACTAGTGGTTAGGGCCGCAAACGAGACATGAGGAGTTTGAGCTCAACTCAATGCACTTTTAGATCTCGAGCCCGAGTTTAGCCTATTTAGAACAAACCCCTCTTATTGAGGTCTGTCCTTCAAAGTTCATCTAGTTAAATATCAATTAAGTCTGAACTGATCTGGTGCGTCCTTCAAAATTCATCCGATTAAATACTAATAAAGATTGTTAAGGATATAGAAACACTAAGGTCTATATTCTACACAAGGACCAACTGAAGTACGCCACAACTCATTGAATATGCATATCTAGGCGTAAGACAAAGTGCTCGAGCTCAGTTTACTAGTTTTGATAAATCTTGTTGAGTCGTAGGTTCAAGCTTGGCTCGAACTCAATTCATTAGCTTTCATTAATGCATGTTTAATTAAATGAATAGAATAACATGGACTTTTCAAGTTCATGTTTATGAAATCTTCATAAACATTGATCTGAGAATAATCTAATCTAATTGAGAAATTATTGGTATTAAAAAAATCTGTTTTCTTCATATGATTTTATATTTATGTATACTTACTATGCAAGAGATATATAAACACATATAATATATATATATATATATATTCATGATAAATGATTGAAAACAGAAAATTGTTTTAAGTTATCTCCACATTGTGATCTTCGAAATAAATATAAAGACGAAGGATTCTCTAATGGTGTTTTGCCTGGTGTTTGATCATCCATCAATATTGCAGCGGAAGTTCGTGTGCAACAGTGTTTACATGAAAACAACTCCCACACGTCCCTTGTAGATTGATCGAGAGACGATTGTGTTGATAACGTGTTACAAAACTAATATCAAGAAATATAATATAGAGAGAAACATATATAAGGTATCATAACTATATATCATAAATCTTTTGGTTTTATGGATAGTTATAATATTATATTTATGATTATGGATAGATAAATTGGAAAGAAAAAAGAGAAGTTAAAGAGTGGTATAGGATCAATTGCATTTCCTCCCGCCATATCATATGTGCAAATTAATTAATTAACAAAAGGCTTGTAGGTTAACTAAAAGATAAGGGTTATTTTGGTAAGGTAAATGGGGTGGGTGCATGCGTGGATAGAAGGTTGGGGGGGGGGGAGATGGGTTGGGGTAAGGTAGCGTGTTTGTAAAGTAGGATAGAATAACGTAAAATGATGTAGACAAGTAGATGAAAGACAGTGGATAGAGTTGGGTGGGTCAGTGAGGGTAGGGATGGAGCGGTGTAAGGTTGAATGGTTCGGGTTACCTTAATTGATTAAGAAAAATAAAAAGTTGATGTGTATATATTTTAGGGTTTATTATAAAAAAATCAACATGTTTTCACGTTTTTTGCGTTTTCGTCCCTCTATTTTATTTTTTTCCATAAAAAACCTCAAATTATTTTTTTGATTAGTGAAATTTAAACATTAGACCCCGATTATAATTTGTGAACCAGGTTTTTAAAAACTGAAAACCGGGTTCTAGTGTCCAAATTTCAGTAAAACAAAATGAAACAATTAACTTGAGGACTTTTATGGAACAAAATAACATGGAGGGACGAAAACACAAAAAAATAAAACATGTTGGTTTTTTTCATAATAAACCATATATTTTATATGTTTTGTTATCTTAAACAACAAAAAGTTATAAAGTTTGTTGCATTAAATGAGTAAAGATATGAAATTAAGTTTAATAATTTTATTATAAATAAACTTGTTACCTAATGATAAAAAAATAATTCTGATCATTTCTTTTAAACAAACTTGGCTACACTAAGCAATAAAAAAAAGTTGATTATTGTTTTTGGCGATTAACCCATTGTAAGATAAAACATGCCGGTTTTTTGAGGGGGAGCAAGAATCATGACCACATAGGATTATTGATATTTTAGAATCTCACTCATATTTTCTTGTTTGTTAACTTTTAGTGCAACATGAAAACGTCAAATTCATTTCATTTTGTAGTAGATGTCATATAAATTAAATGAATACGTTTGTATTATCCTTTAAATGCTTATTTATAATAATATTTGCATCATCAAAATTTTTATATTTTTATTATTTTATTCATATTCAAACTACCTATTTTAAATCTATAACACAAAACTCGTACGGTTGCGTTTAGTTGATTAAAATTTCTAAATTTCTCATTCTACTTTTTAAAAAAATGAAAACTTGTTTACTTAATAATAATTTCATAAATTTTCATATCACTTTTGAAAATATCATCTTTCATACTCTCTCTCTTACTATTCTATATTACATATCCTATATTTATAATACTCTTTTTCTCTCTTGTGCTTTACTATCACATATTCTATTTTTCTTATTTTATAATCACTCATCTTATTTTTCTTAAAACTAAACTTCATCATCAAACAACTTTTTATTTTTTTATAAAAACCTTTGTTTATTTTTCAAAACTTTAACTTGAGAACTAAAATAAAAGAATGATTAGTTTTGTTAAGAGAACCATAAAGTCTACACAATAATTAAATTTCACTTTATTATTATCAATTAGTTTCTAGAAGGACCATTAATTTATACTATATATATTCCTCATAAAATCAATCAAATCCACACACACACATGACACATATACCAAAAAAAAAAGTGATATTGGTACTATTTCTAGCAACAACAATAAATTCTGATCCCATAGGACCCAAACCTCATTTCAACCACAAAAATGGAAACAATCGCAACAAACGAGACCAAACCTCATGTGGTGTTCATACCATTTCCAGCACAAAGCCACATTAAGTGCATGCTCAAACTAGCCAGACTCCTACACCACAAGGGCCTTCACATAACCTTTGTCAACACAGAGTTCAACCACAACCGGTTCCTCAAGTCCGGCGGACCACATGCCCTCGACGGTTCATCAGGGTTTCGGTTCGAAACCATCCCCGATGGTCTTGTTTCTTCTTTTAAGTCAGATGATGATACGACTCAAGATTTGGTTGAATTAGTCAAGTCTCTTCGAACCAACTGTTTGGGTCCGTTTCTTGAGGTTGTGGTGAGGCTAAAGACACCGCCGGTTACTTGTATTATATCGGATGGGTTCATGCCTTTCACCATTGAAGTTGGTGAGAAGGTTGGAATCCCTCTTATGCATTTGTGGACTCTTGCTGCTTGTGCTTTCATGGGGTTTTACCATGCTCCAACGCTAATTGAAAGAGGATTCATTCCACTTAAAGGTTTTCTTTCTTTTCTTTTCTTTTCTTCCAAAGATTTCGTTTTCCACGAAGAGTAAAAACTAAAATAGAGTTTACTTAGTTTCAATGCTAACAATACTTGATTCGATCAATTAAACAACCAATTACCAACGGGGTTTAACCCATTTGAAAGAAGGGTTTTATGTAAGTGCAAGATCACGGGTTCAACTTCCGTTTGAAATTTAGGTGGCACTTAAATTTGTTATCGGATTCTTAATTATTGTGATTTTAACTCATTTTAGAATTGATAACAATTTAAATCATTATTTGGTTTGTATATTTTTTATTATCTAAATACAATTAAATACTAATAATTTAAAAGCTAGGGTCATTAAATTTTGTTTATACATTAACAAGGTCTGGTTCATGTAATTGGAATTCGATGAAACTGGAATTTAAATTTAGCTTGTTTAGAATTTTTTATAACTAACGTAAAATGTTAATATTTATGTATTTTCCATCAAATTTTCTTGTTTATAGGAATATGACAGACCTTTCAACTTTTACATGAATTAAATTACAACCAAGACATGAATTAGATTCCAACGTATAAATCTAACCAATACTAAAAACTATAAACTATTTTTACCATCAACCATATTAATGACTAAACTTTAAATTCTAATTCTTTCGAATTTTATCACGTGAAAGTCGTGATCGAAACACCACATAAGGGTAATTTTTAGTTGAATCTTTTTTTTTTTAATCCCTATAAGGCTATAATACAATTAAATGCAATGGCGCACTTTCTAGAAAGTTGTAGAATATTTTGATATATGTGTTCACTTATAGATCAGTGGCTAAAAAACGTTACATTAATAAATAATAAGTGTGATTAAATTATATTAAATGTCAAGACCGTCTTTTAGATTTCGGAGGCACTATGCAATAACTATAAAAGAGAACCTATAAATTTAAAATTAATATTAGCATCATCAACATTAGTCTTATTTTTAAAAAACTTATCAAGAGCCCCACTTTGAGACTTAACAAGCTCTTCAATTCATTTTTTCTATTTTATGTTATTCATACCAAGACTCGTGTTTTCTCATCCAAGAAGACATAAAAATTTATATAACGATTAGGAAAATGTTGAAAGAATGAAAAGATACAACATGATGTTGACTTATTGGGTTTTGGATTTGTGTTGTGATTTATTGAGCTTTGGCTTCACAAACATCACACATAAACATACCAAAAAAAAATTTGTGGTCCTCAGGATTTTGGATAGGGATGGCAAAAAAAAACCGAACCCGACGGGGAAAACCAAAAACCGATCTAAACGGGGCGTGTTTCCCCGAACCCGATTAAGTTAAACGGGGGACGGGGCGGGTATGGTATTGCTAATACCCGCCCCGTATACCCGATTACATAACCCGTTTAAATACCCGAATACCCCGATTACTTTTAATAGCAACATGTTATTTATATTGTATATATTTTATATATAAAAGATGAATAATTTTATTTATTTTGTATATTATACATAAAATTTATTACGTATAATTTAAAAAACATATTTATTTACATATAATTTAATGAAATAATGTTTTTTTCGTTATCATTTGATAGGTATTACAAGTTTAATTTAATATTAGTATTGAAATTTTAACATACATGGACGTTTTAAGCTTAAATTATGAACCACGTGATTAAATTTAATATCATTGATTTATAAATGGGTTACCCGATTCCCCGCGGGTTTCCCCGCGTACCCGATGGGGATCCCCGTTTAGTCCCCACGGTTTTTTAAACGGGGACGGTATTTACATTCCCCGTCCCGAACCTGCCCCGTTGCCATCCCTAATTTTGGAGCCCTGGGCAAAGACCCATTTTGCCCTCCTCATCACCGGGCCTGTTATATGTTATAGATTTGCAATCCATGTCATATTGTCATTAGAATATCGAACGCTTTTTGCATTATGCAATTTATATATAAGAAATGGGTGGAATTTCAATGATATATGAGTGTTCTTCCAAATCTAACGAATCGATCGACCTGGCCTCTTGAAGTCCACACAAAATATCAATTATATACAGACTCGCATCATCTAGAAAAATATCAAATAAATTTTTAGTGGAACATGCACTTTTATATTCCAGTCTTGAAAAATATATCCATTATTCGTTAGGGACCATTATTTTTGGTATCATTTTCATAGGGGTGGGTTCAATGGAGAACCTATATGCATCGAAGAACTTTAGAGAACCACAATGCATCGCAAGAAAATCGTAATGCATCACGCGAGAATTTGATGCATCATGTGGAAATAATGATACATCACGCCGGATTTTGATGCATTTGGGGGTGGTGCATGGAGGTTCTTCAATGTTCTTCGATGCATGAAGGTTCTCCATTGAACCCATCCATTTTCATAATTGCTTTTGCTTCTCTTTTGTTCGCATTTCATTTGTTAATCGATTATTTGGATCTTAATTAATGATCATTTTAACCACAGATCAAAGTTGTTTCACAAATGGGTACCTCAATACCACAATAGATTCAATTCAAGGCTTGGAAGGGTTCCGTTTAAAGGATCTTCCGACATATGTCCGAACCACAAACCGACACAACATTGATTACGAGTTAGAGTGTGTTATGGCGACTCGAAAAGTTTCCCATATAATCCTTCACACATTCGAAGAGCTTGAATCTAGTCTCACCAAAGTGCTTGAACGCGTGTACCCTAATGTCTACACAGTCGGACCGCTGCAATTACTTTTGAATAACATACCAAACAAACAAGAAATCGAAAAAACGAATCATAATGGCTACAGTTTATGGAAAGAAGAACTTGAGTGCATACAATAGTTGCGATCAAAGGAACCAAACTCGGTGGTTTATGTTAATTTTGGGAGTATAATAAGAATGTCTTTACAAGAACTTATGGAATTCGGTTGGGGACTTGCTAATAGCAACCATTTCTTTCTTTGGATAATCAGAGATGATTTAGTTGTTGGGGATTCGGCGATTTTGCCTGTGGACTTCAAAGAAGTAGTTAAAGAAAGAGGCTTTATAGCGAGCTGGTGTTCACAAGAAGAGGTATTGAACCATCCTTCGGTTGGTGGGTTCTTGACTCATTGTGGGTGGGGTTCGATCATTGAGAGCTTATCGGCTGGTGTGCCGATGATTTGTTGGCCGTTTTATGGGGACCAACCAACTAATTCTAAGCAAGTATGCGAGGAATGGAACGTTGGGATAGAGATGGGGAGTCCGGTTGATAGGTATGAAGTCGAGAAAGTTGTGAGGGAGTTGATGGGAGGGATCGAGGGTAATCGAAAAAGGAATAAGGCTATGGAATGGAAAAAAATTACGCAAATCACAACAGGTCCTAATGGTTCATCGTTTTTAAAAGTCGATAGATTGGCTAATGACATTACTTCTTTTTTAAGGAAGTAGGCTTTTGTAACTTTTTTTCTCGGGTTTAAAGGGTGATTGGGTTTGCGTTTGTGATACGCATTTTCTAGTAAAGTGATCAAGTATGTAGCCTTTGCAATAACATTTTTTTAATTTTTTTTTCAAAAATATGTCTTTTCTTACGGAAAAACATTTATAATTACTTTTTATTTATTTAGGTTTAAGAAAACTTTCAAGTGTTGATAAACTGATTACCTATGCATCCAAAAAGTTATATAATCAGAAAATCATAGATAAAGAAAATTTTGAATTAAGGGAAATAACCCAGAATAAAAGTTGTATAATCATTAATCAAGACTTTATTAGAACCTATCTTTTATCAATTACAACCAAACATATTATAACTAACTTTAAATTTCAATTCAATCAAATTTAATTTCACGAACCAAACGCCACCTAAGAGTTTGAAACTTAACTTCAGATTCCTTTCAAATATTATTGCATGAATCAAACACACCATAACAATACACATATTAAATCAAAAAGAGAACTAATATAAAAGTTAATAACTAATATTAATTATACGATAATTAGTCAGAAACCTGATAAATTCATATTAAATTTTCATGCCTCATAGTTTGAACTCACCCACACATGCTTGCCGGAGGATGGAAAGTAGATTGCTGGAGATGCGGGTATCTATAAATACTATTATAAGAGTAACTAAATTGTCATTTGTCATATTCTCATGATGCCAAGTGATATCATCTACTAATGACAAATGTTAAATAGTATTTTTCAAGATAAATTAAAAAATTTAAATCTAATTACTTTCAAGATAATATTATGGTTAAAAGTCAATAATTATAATAGTAAAAATAATACTAATAATAAACTTAAAAGTTATTAACGATTACTTTTTTATATTGAAATGATTTATACATAAATTAATTATAATAAGACATAAATTAGTATTAAAAGTTTGAATATTTATTCAATTCTAAGTTTATATAGTTTAAGAAAGTAAATTTATTAAACTTATTCGCATAAATCAAGTATTTGGATAGCTTGTTGATTTAGAGGGTGTTTGGATTTGCGTTTGAAAAAGTGCTGTAGCGTTTTGGAAACTAATAATCAGATAATAGCTGTAACAAAAAGTGCTGCAGGAAATGTAGTGTTTGGTTTAGCTTCTGCTGTTTGCTATCATAATTATCAAATAATCAGTTTTTAAAGTGTTTGGATTTGCGTTTATACTTGTAAAATGATCAAATAATCACTTATGAAGCAAATAAGCTACAATTTTTAGCTTATGAAAAAGTGTGGTAAGATTAACGTTAAACGCAAATAATCACTTATTAACGTATGCAATCCAAACACTTTAAACTAATCATTTGCGTTATTGTAAGGTAATAAGCTGATAATCTGGTTCATAACGCAAAACCAAACACCCTCTTAATCCCAGAGTGTTAAGCTACCTAACTCATAAAAGTTGCGAGTCTTAGATTAGACAAATGTGGCCCAAATGTATAAAACCAGGCTATTATGGGTTTCTTTTCATGGTGTTATTGTAGGTTTATTTGGGCCTTACATTTTCAAAGCAAGCAAATGGGCCAAAAATAAAAAGAAGTCTCCTTATTTAAGTAGGCCTCGCTTTTCGGAGCTGCCCCAGCTCACACTATGGCGGAGGAGGTGCCGTGAAGATCTAATGGGCCATTTGCATTTGAAATCATGTGCTTGATTTACAGATTTAGTAAGGATTTAAAATCTCATGAATTTTCATAATTTCTATAACTCTTTCATTTAGGTAATAAACTAATTTTTTATTTAATGTAACATATTTTCCAAATCAATTTAATCAAGGTAATCTTATCGAATTGAATGGTAAAAATCACTGATATGACAGTTTTTTATCTGGTTATCAGTTTTTTTTCTAATTTTCAATATTGCTTTTTTATTTTTAAATTTGCTCAAAATAACAATATATTATCAAAAAATCTTTTTAAATTGCACAAAATAATGCACACCATATAATAAATTAAACTGTTATTTCGGTAAAAATTGCTGAATGGACAAAGAAAATGTCACGACAATAATTTTTTACCTTTTAATCCGATATAGTCACCTTGATTGACTTGATTCGAAAAGTATGTCACCTTAAATAGAAAAAAATAGTATGTTACCAAAATTGAAAAAAAATGTGACAGTAGGTTACCTTTTGACGCAATTAACTCTTATTTGAAAACTGAGTCTCTCCCCTAGAATTTTAAATTCCAGTTGCATTGCATTCTTCAGATTAAAAAGTTTTCCTAAATATTAACGCAAATTTTTTAACAAAACCTACATAATGCAAATTCTTTGACAGAATGTAAATTTCAGATAAATAAAATCTACAAACTAACGTCCTTTGGGTGTTGTTGACACATCGTAAGTTGTATGAACAAACAATCTACTGCGCGTTACACGATTGTTTGTTTGATAAAAACTAGCTGGAATCAATGTTTATTGTTAAAGCTAGAATTTTTATTAGTAAATGTGTTCATAAATCAGAGTATAAATTGTATTTTGCATACATATGTTACATATAGTATAGTTTATGAGAACCAAAAAAAAAAAAAAAAAAAAAATTGAAATCCATAATTACAACAATATCCTCCTTCGTAGACTCTTTGACGAAGCCTTTGAAACCAAATAACCCACACCAACACCCACACACATCACCCATATCCCAACATCCACCGCCCATTTCACCCCATCCACATCCACCTCCACCTCACCACCGTCGTCATCCTCCGCCTCTTCTTCTCCGCTGCAATCACAACAACAACAACAATATTCCTCCCCTTCACTCTGCTGCTCCGGTATCTCCTCCAACCCCACAAAACACCTCCATTTTCTCCTCCTCTTTGCCACCATCTCCACTTTCTCCTTCATCACCTCCACCTCACCTTCCACCGCCACACAAACCTCCACGCCGTTCACCTCCACCACCTCCTCCTCCTCCTCTAACCCACACTTACACTCCATCTTCCATTCACCCCCTTCATCTTTTCTAAAATTACCTTTCACCACCTTCTCTTCCCTCAAATAAACCTCAAATCTCACCCCTTCACTAACCTTAACCCTTTCCCTGCTCCCATACGTAACTGAACCTTTACCCTCATCGGAAACAACCCGATAAAGGGTGACAAACGCCGATGCATCGGGTTTTATGACAGACCCATTAATCTCTAATGGGCTGCCATTAATTCGGGAAAGGTAATGTAGAGTTAGTGAATCAGGTAAGCGATTTGGAGTTTTCGAGAGGGATAGTGAGAGATAAAGAGCTTTGATTTTTAAGAGACGATTCTCATCTCTCTCGTTTTGTTGGAATCCACGACACATGTTTGATTGTTAATTAATGGCGGAAATGATGAGGAAGGATTTACTTTTTATATATATATAAATAAAAAACGAGTGAAACAAGGGGTGGTGACAGTGGTTTGGTTTGGGTTGGCTTGGGTAGCACACGGGTTTGACCAGTTTGTTAGGGTACGTGGTAGTTGCGCCAACAGAGAGGGGAAATTTCTACGTGCTATGGGCTATGGCCATGCAATTTGTGGTTGGCTGCACACGCACACATGACACATTTCGTCGGGTTGCATCGATCAATTATTTATGATCCTATCAATTTATGATATCACAAGAAACAAAGACGACGATTAACTATTTTTTTTTTTTAAACTTAAAAAAGAAAAATTTAGTACAAGATACATGATTATAATATTAATTAAAATATTTTTATGAAAAAAAAATTAATTCTTTTTTAAAATGGTACTTTTGAGTACTCTGTGTCTCTTGAACCATATTTTGTGTATAAATATTTATATATATTATTACAATAAATACTAGTTTATAAACCCATATATAGAGATGGTAACGGGTACGGGTATTACCGGGGACCCCTTTTCCCGTCCCCGACCCCGACTTTAAAAACCCGTCTCCATTCCCGACCCCGTCCCCGACGGGTATTTACTTTGCATCCCCATCCCCATCCCCGACGGGTAACGGGGATCCCCGACGGGTACTCGGGGATTTTTACCCGTTAAATTTTACATTATGTATTTTATAATTAATGTTTATGAAATAGAAAATTTGGACATAAAATATTATATTTTTATATTTAATTAATATAACATTAGATTAATAACTCAACACAAAAAAATATAATTGATCAATCACCTAATAAAAATTGTTATGATGCAATATTTCTATATAAAATTAAATCTAATTACAATGTCAAAAAGGAAACATAAAACTCCAAATATTATTGATGTAATAAAGTTCCTATAAAAGAATCAAATTAAATAACATTAAATTAATTAGTATATTAATACGACTTTCCTACGTATATTAGATGTGTATTATTTGTAATTATAATGAATTGTGAAACTTAACACTTCAATACAAATTTAACTTCAAAAATATACTTAATCTTATTTAGATGATACAACAAGAAATGCACGTGTGATGTATGTATATATGTGTGTGTGTATTCAAACATTTTTATATACTATGCATATAATATATGATTCATATGTATGGTATTTAAGCATTTAACTACTCATATATGTATTTAACTATGATATTCATATGCAATATTTAAGTATTTATATATAATATATATATTATTCATATTTATATTATGTTTCGGGTACAGGGTTGGGTACGGGTACGGGTACCCGATGGGTAATCCCATCCCCGCCACCGTCCCCGATTTTAGAATTCGGGTATTACCCGTCCCCGTCTCCATCCCCGGTCAACTTGGGGATTACCCGGTCAAAACGGGTTCGGATGTCAGGTTCCCCATCGGGTTCAAGGTTTTTTGCCATCTCTACCCATGTATAACATGTGTATACATTTAAAAATTTAATTTCATTAATCTTGTAGGATAATTTTTAAATATATTTTATCAAATTTATAATATCTATTTATATAATACAATAAATATAAATATAAATATATAAAAAAGAAAAGTTATCATTCAAATTCAAATTTGAGTTTTATATTAGATAAGATTTATATTTGATTAGATATTATTTAAATTATTTATTATAGATAGATTGAAAAAAAAAATTAGAAACAAATTAATAGGAAATTGTTAGGTACACGTGGCAATCCCATGTTAAGCCAGTTGGTGTTGTATCTAGATGTCATGTGACATCTAGTTACTCATATAATAGAATAGATAGATATGCCTTGGTTATTTGAAACTCTCGTTATGTGTTATTTAAATCCACGTACCTATAATATCATACTCATATAGCTTTAATTTTATTTTTTTATTTTTAATATATATATATATATATATATATATATATATATATATATATATATATATATATATATATATATATAGATGAGATAATTGCAGAACCTACATTTAGTGTAGAACCGTAGAACCAATATCGTCCATAGATTAGATTAATCTAATGGTCTTGATTAAAATCATAAAGTTTGGAATTAGTGAAAAAAAGATTGGCATTAGTGATTTTCTAATTCTTTCAGGGGTAAAAAAGGAATAGATTGGAAATAGCAAAACGATTGCCATTAGTAAAATAAATATCATTTTTCTTTAAATTAAAATAACATTAGTATGATTAATTGTTAAATCAAAAAAATTATACCATAAAAACGAGAATTTTATACTTTTTAAAACGAGACCTGTCATGATATATTTTTTTCGAAAAAATTTTACGTGTTTATTTTTCGTAAAAAAAAAAAATAGCAAGACCACCATGCAATGTAGAATGACCGGTATCATTCAATGTCGAATGACCACTTGATATCGTATATTCAACGTCGATGCAACACTGCATGTAGATTCAAAATTAACAGAACCAAAATAATAGTCAAAATTAGTAGTCAAAAGTTGGTTGATTTAATGAGAACAGTAATGACATATTTTTTTCGAAAAAATTTCACGTGTTTATTTATCGTAAAAAAAAAATTACCCAGACCACCATGCAATGTAGCATGACCGATATAATTCAATGTCGAATGAACACTTGATGCCGTTTATCCAACGTCGATGCAACACTGCATGTACATTCAAAATTAACAGAACCAAAATCATGGTCAAAATTTGTAGTCAAAAGTTGGTTGATTTAATGAGAATAGTAATGATATATTTTTTTCAAAAAAATTTTACGTGTTTATTTTTCGTAAATTTTTTTTTTACTTAGACCTCCATTCAATATATTATATACAGATCATTCAATGTCGAATTACAGTTTATATCACACATTCAACACTGCATGTACCTTCGATATTAAAAGAGTAAAAAATGATCAAAGTGGGCAGTCAAACTTGGTAGACTACTATTAATTCAATGTTAATTGCATAATTACCATCTTATCCCTAGTGTTATATAATAATCCAATGGTTTAGATTGGTTCTATAGTTCTGCACTAAATTAAGGTTATGCAATGATCTCAACCCTATTGTTAGGCACAAAAAGGCCTCAGTCAAACCTGCTCTACATCTGAGGGGGAGATTTTATCAAACCTGTTGATACATTTGAAGGTTGAATTTAAGGCCTGTTATATGCCTTATTGAAACCTGAAAATGATTTGCAATATCAGTCTAAAGCTGTTCTATACGTTGCATGTGTTGCAACCAAGACAGTTTGTCCAAGCTGATCAGTCTGCTGATCAGGCTGGACATAAACTGTCTACGCTGCTCTACACTGTTGAGCAGCTTGGGCATTTTTAAAGTGTTCTGTTCTTTGTGAACAGAACCTGTTCTTTGTGAACAGGCTAAACACTTTATGGAATTTGTTTCCAAGTCATCATGTATTGTTTTTAACTACCAGATCAGTTTACACAGTTGAAGACAAAGTGGAAAGCAGAACCGCTCAGCCTGCCCAAGCTGTTCTGTTTCATGAAGACAAACGGATATTTGAAAAAGGGTGACAGACCTTTTTCTTATATCAAAATAGGCCTTTACAAGGAAGAAAGACGCAAAGTTGACATTCCTAAAATGGTTAAAGGCAATGCAACAGTAGAAAGTAAAAAGACAAAAGTTCTGCACAAGAGAAGGCAAGTCTGCTTTTCAGAAAAGTGCAGAAAAGTTATATTGTCTTTTCAAACAAGACTTCTCCTTTTTCATTCTGCCCAATGAAGATGTTTCTCTTAGATCCTCTAAGTGAGTATAAAAGGAAGCTTCTAAGGTCAGAAAGAATGTGAAGAAAGCTAAGTGCTTAAACCAAGAGTGAACGTGCAAGTGTGATATTCATGCATGCAAATCTTCTGTAAACAAGCTTCTGTGTGTCTAAGCTGTTTACCAAAGCTGTTCCTTAAAGTCTTGTAAAATACAGTGAGTGCATCTTAGTGAGTGTGTTCATTGTAATCTAGTTTGAGTGTGTCTTAGACTAGAAACCATACTGTTGTATTCTGTCATCTCAGCTTGAACAATTCCGCAGTCAAGCTTGTTTGTAATTAACATTTGTTGATAATACATACAAACATTGAGAAAAAGAGTGTGTAGTTTTTAAATACTGTATTCACCCCCCCTCTACAGTTTATTACTATATACTTTGGGAACCTTTCGGGACCTACAACTGGTATCAGAGCAGTTTAGAGTGTGTGTCATTCTAGATCTCTCATAATCCCAAGTTTCCATGGACAACAGTGCTGCAAACTCTTCTTACTATGACAATGGCTCTATGGGCAAGCCTCCAAAATTTAATCATCAAAACTTCTCTGGTTGGAAGTGCAGAATGATGCTCTATTTAGAGAATCTGGATGTACAACTGCCAGAGATAGTGATGGAGGGTCCCTATGTGCCAACCTCTGTTACTACAATAACTCCAGCGGTTGAAGGAGCTGCTCCTGAAATCAGGACCTTTGAGAAAGCAAAAGCTCAATGGTCTGATGAAGACAAGAGAATGGTAGCTCTGGATGCAAAGGCCAGAAACAACCTGGTCATTTCTCTTCCTGATGATGTGTTCAAGCAGGTTGAGAAGATGAAGACTGCAAAGGAGATGTGGGATACTCTGTGTACCGTCTATGATGGACCCACAATCACACTGGACAACAGGATTAACAATCTTGTTAGACAGTATGAACTCTTCTTTGCCAAACCAAAGGAGTCTCTCACAGAAACCTACACCAGGTTCACTGCTCTGGTGAATGATCTCAAAGCTGTTGGGATCACCAAGGACAGTCTTACTTTGGTGAACAAGTTTCTGGACATTTTACCTGAGGAGTGGAACTATTTCTCAACCATCCTAAGAAACTCAGGTACTATCAGAAGTATGGATCTGGTCAATCTGTATGGATCCTTACTGAATGATGAACAATCAAGGCAGCAAAAGAGGAATGCCTTGGAAATGTCCAGAAGAGGTACTGCCTTTGTGGCTAATGTGAGACAGTCTGTTAATCAGGTGAGTGATGTGTTCACTCAACCTGATCAACAGGATGATGATAAGGAGGAGGTGTCTGAAGAAGAAGAGCTGCAGATCTTACTGAACAAGATGATGAGCAAATGATAGCTATGCTTGTCAAAAAGTTCAGCAAGAGAAGATTTGGAAGAAGTATGCTACAAGGAGGTGCAAGTGCTGGCAAAAAGAAAGCATTTGACAAATCCAAGGCTGAGTGCTTCAAGTGTGGCAAAACTGGCCATATAGCTGCTGACTGTGTGTCAAAAGCTGTTGGTCAGTCATCCAAACCTATCAAGACTAACAGGGATGATGGCTATAGGGTTAAGTACCTTATGGCCATGGCTAAGCTGAGGAAATTGGAAAACTCTGTGTCTTCCAATCGCCAGAAGGGACTCATGGCTGAGACATGTGACTGGGAGGAATCTGATTCATCATCTGATGAAGAAGATAATCAGTGTCTGATGGCCAACTCTGATGTTCCATCAACAAGCAGTTTCAAACAGGACATGGCTGAAGCTGAAGCCTTCAGCAGCTTGGAGAACTGGAATCCTACAATGATGTATAAGGTACAAAATTTTATGGCTTACAGTTCTGAAGAAAAAGTTAAAATGTTTGAATATATGCTTGTTGATCTGAAAGCTGCTGTTGAGAAGCATGATGCTTTATTATCTGAAATCTCTAAGCTTAAAGCTGATCTTAAAACTAAATCCAGTAAACTGGACAGTTTCCATAAGTTGGAAACTGAGCTTGATGAATTAAAACACATCAACTCCATTTTACTGGAAGAAAAGAGAGAAACAGATATAAAGCATGCTAAGCTTCAAAAGATAGTTGACTCTTGGTGCCAATCTGCACAAAAAGTCAGCCATTGTATCAGTCAACAGATTCCTGCTCAAATCCAAGCCTATCTTGGAGGGGATCTTGACACAGCAGCTTCCATTGTTGAAATAAGTAATTTGAAAGAAGACTTGTCCACTCTTGGTGAACTTCCAAATACATTCATCCAAAATGTGAATGGTAAACTTATTTCAACAAACAGGTTTGTCAGGCCTCAAAATACTGACAGCTTGTGTGAACTCAGCTCAAAAGCTGATGTTGGAGTTTGTTCTCCAAAACAGCCTGCTAAGTGCTCTGCTAGCTCACACAAGCAGAAGAAAGGAAAACATGCTCAAACTAAAGCTGTGGATGCTAAGCCTGTTGACAAAACAGGTTCAGAGTCCAAAGCTGTTTGTAAAAAGCATGTTAATCCTTTTGATGCTAAACATTTTGAAAATAAGTTTTCAAAAAGTAAGCAGCCTGTTTTCAACAAGGGTAAGTCTCAGGTTGAAAACAAAACTGCTGTGATTTCAAATAAGTTTTCAAATCATGGTGGTAAGTTGGTTTTAAATGAAAATAAGTTTTTCAAAACCAAACACAGTGAGTATGCTGATAGGCAGCATAAATCACAACTCAGTAGGGGCAAAGGCAAAGCCATTGCTCAAACTGAGACAACTGGGAATAAGTTTCCCAAACCTGTGGAAGCTCAAAAGCCAATCAAGCTTCCTGTCTTTGACATCTGTCCTCCCAAAAAGAGGAAAGAAGAGACAGTCAAAGCTGTGGCCTTTGAACTTACCACACAAGCTGTTGATTTTACAAAAAATGCTAAACCTGAAAGAATCAACAAAAACAGCTCAGAATGTGTTTCTGAAGGTCCTTCTTCCAAAAGTACTAAAAAGAGAAAATGCTACAAGTGTGGGAAGAAGACACATCTGGCCAAGGATTGTCCTGAACCTGAGGACTTGAGGCCTGTTGGCTCTGCTGTTTCCCTCACAGCTGTTACAAGCAGTGGTGGAAATGACATAGTCACTGAGGATGGTATTCAAACTGATACCATTCAAATAGGGAATATTAGTGTGGACATTCAAAATCCATCAACAAGTGTTGATGAAGTAGGAGAACTCATCTGTGTGATGAGTTCCCCTAAAAATAACTAATAATTCTCTTCTCACTCTGCAGGAAAAACAACCTTCCAAGGTTTGGTACTTGGACAGTGGCTGCTCAGGGCACATGACAGGTTGTAAAGAACTGCTGAGTGATCTCAGGCCTGAAAAAGGTCCAAAAGTCACCTTTGGTGACAATGTACAGGGATCCACTGAGGGATATGGAACTCTTAAAGCTGGTGCTGCAGTGTTCAAAAGGGTAGCCTATGTGGTTGGGCTAAAACATAACCTTGTTAGCATAAGCCAACTGTGTGATGCTGGCTACAAGGTTAACTTTGATGAGCACCTGGGTTACATATTGGATTCCCAAGGCAAAGTTGTGCTGTGTGCTCAACGAAAGAAAGGTGTATATGTTGTGGATATGCATTCTGCTGATCCCACAACTGAAACCTGTTTTCTCACAAGAACAAATGCTGATCTAAACTGGCTATGGCACAGAAGACTGTCACATCTGAACTTCAAGAACATCAACAAACTCTGTAAGAGAGAGTTGGTGACAGGTTTGCCTTCTATGACTTTTGCTAAGGATAGATTATGCACAGCTTGTGAGAAAGGCAAGCAGAGAAAAACATCTTTTAAATCCAAACACAATTTCTCTATTGATACTCCACTCTTCTTAATCCATATGGACTTTTTTGGACCTATTAATGTCCCAAGTCTAGGAGGAAGAAGATACACTCTTGTAATGGTTGATGAGTTCTCCAGGTACACATGGGTGATCTTTTTGAAGAGCAAAGGAGAGGCTGCGAGAGAAATTATTGGATTTGTTAAAAAGATGGAAATGCTGAACTCTGCCCAAGTAAAGCAGCTTAGAAGTGATCATGGTACTGAATTCAGAAACAGTACTCTTGAAAACTTCTGTGAAGAGAAAGGTATCAGTCAAAACTTTTCAGCAGTAAGAACTCCTCAACAAAATGGAGTTGCTGAAAGGAGAAACCGAA
>JAANYP010000977.1:511047-534096 GCA_020465985.1 Centrapalus pauciflorus
AGTTCTCCTATTAAAACCCCAATGGCAACCAATGTAAAATTGGATGCTGATGCAAGTGGCAAAGCTGTTTCAGTAACAGCTTACAGAGGCATGATTGGGAGCTTGCTATACTTGACTGCTAGTAGACCTGATATTATGTTTGCCACCTGTTTATGTGCTAGGTTCCAAGCTAATCCAAAGGAATCACATCTTGCAGCTGTTAAAAGAATCTTCAGATACCTGAAGGGTACTCCAGGTTTGGGTCTTTGGTATCCCAAAGACTCAAGCCTTGAACTAACAGGTTATTCAGATTCTGATTTTGCAGGCTGCAGGTTAGACAGGAAAAGCACAACAGGTGGATGTCAACTCCTTGGTGTAAAGTTGATCAGTTGGAGTAGCAAGAAGCAGAACTCAGTGTCCACTTCTACTGCTGAAGCTGAATATATTGCTGCTGGAAGCTGCTGTGGGCAGATTCTGTGGATGCAGCATCAGCTTGAAGACTATGGGCTTGTGTATAGGAAAACTCCTATTCTGTGTGATAACACAAGTGCCATAGCCATCTCCAACAATCCAGTATTTCACTCAAGAACAAAGCATATTGAAGTCAGACATCACTTCATCAGGGATCACATCCAAAAAGGTAATGTGGAGGTAAGTTTTATTTCCACAAATGAACAGCTTGCATACATTTTCACCAAACCTCTGGATGAAACAAGGTTTAATTACCTTGTCAGCAAGCTGGGCATGTTAAACAAGAGTGACTAAGTGTCCCTCAACGGTCTAATTATTCGTATGTCTCACACTGCTCAAGTTTCTCTGAACAGCTTAGACAGAACAGGTTATACACGTTCTGTACTTAGTCAAATGTCTGAAAAACTTGAACAGCTTGAGCATACACCAGGCTGAACAAAAACAGTTTAACCTGTTTATTCGTCCAGCCTGCTCTGATGGTTCAGTCTTCAACCTGTTCACTTCTTCACACTGTAACCTGTTCATCTATTGAACTCAACCTTTTCTCACAAAGGAGAGCAGGCTGAAGGAACAGTTTGAAGGAAGAACAGCTTGAAGACTGAGAACCTTGTTGACCCTGATCATCACAGGTTTGACCATCAGCGTAGACCAACAGTTTAATTACCTTTCTTCATAATTAAGTTTCTTAAATTATGTTTTATTTAACTTAATTACTGCGGATAATGTATGTTACGTGTGTTAGTGATCAAAAAGGTCAAGTGGTCTGACAATGTTTCTGACATGGACAACCGTTCCGTTTTCCGTTAACAAACATTTAAAATCAAACCGCCCAAATCTTTTCTCTCTCATACACACGACCATTCAAAATCCTATAAATACCACCATACTGTTTCATCTTCGTCTTCCTCATCATTCCCAGAAATTCTCTAGAACCCTAAAATCGACTAAGTGTCTTTTGCTTCCTCAAACCTTCAAATTTCTCAAATGGCTCACAGACCCAATCCCTTTCTGCCAGTTTTCGTTGGTGAGGATGTTGTTAAACATCCTTCTGTCACCACGATGCTGACCCTGAAACCCACCAACTACATAGCAAACCTCACAATCCCCAAAAACTATGTGGGGAAGGGTTACGATCGAATGGTGGAATTTCTGCAAGTTCATCCGTTGAACTATGCACTGACTGCATCTCCTGGTGTCCTGTACCAGGAGATGGTATACGAATTCTGGTATACCTGCTCCTACAATCCAAACACTCAGGTTATCAAAGGTACTATTCTCAATGGGACTCAAACCATTGAGATTACAGTCGATCTTCTGAGGGAGGTTCTTCATCTTCCAGTTGCTGAGAACTATGATCTCCCTCAGCCTGAAAATGAGCAAATGGGCAATCTGCTACGCTTCTGTGGTGTGGCAGAACCCAAGGTTGGAACTACTTTGTACAGGAAGGAGTTATCACCTACTTACAACTTCTTATTTGCCTCTGTGGCAATGTCATTCAGCAGCAAGGTTGGTTCCTTTGACCAACTTAGTAGAGATGAAGTGCCTATAGTCCTTCAGCTGGTGGATGGGACTACACTTGACATGGCCAAATGTATCTTCTTGAACATGAGAAACCTGGTACAACAAGAGACAAGACCAGCAGCTGTCAGATATCCCAGGTTCCTGAGTCTCATCTTCTGCCATGTCTGTGGTGAGCATCTATATCACTCTCAACCCCTACTTAAAACTGCTGCAT
Source organism: Centrapalus pauciflorus (assembly GCA_020465985.1). Taxonomy (NCBI): domain Eukaryota; kingdom Viridiplantae; phylum Streptophyta; class Magnoliopsida; order Asterales; family Asteraceae; genus Centrapalus; species Centrapalus pauciflorus. Next base: position 513,233 of record JAANYP010000977.1, read on the forward strand.
TCCCTGTGATAGGGAATAGGGTGTTTCATACTCCTGTACTGAAAAATGAGCCTCCTCTCTCAACACCAATGAGGAGGCTGTTGGGTTTAGTGGAAGGACCCTCTGCTGTGAGGGTGGATCCAGTCACTGCTGCTCCCGGTGGAAAATCCAAAGCCAGGTCTAAGTTGGTAAAAAGGACCTTGGCAGCTGAAGCTGGGCCTGTTAAAAAGAAGGCCAAAACAGCTCAAGCTGAGTCTGCTCCCTTAGCCTCTGTGGCTGAGGAAGAGCAGATTCCTCACCCTGGCTCATTTGTTGAGCCTGAAGCCTTTGTGGCTTGTGCCTCTGTGGCACAAGAGACTATGGAACAGTCCAGCCCCACTGTTCCTGACCCAGTCTCCCATCCAGTCCAAACAGATCCCCTCTCCTCTCCACAATCACCCACTTCATCCATTCGTTATCAAAGAAAATCCTTAGCCAAAAAGAAACTAGCCCAGAAAACAGTCTCCTCTGTTCCCTCTCAACAGGGTTCAGTTGTAAAAGAAGCAACCCAAGCTGCCTCTTCCTATTTTGGGAGAAGGTTCAGCTCATTTGGAGCCTGCTTCACTCCAGCCTGAGTCACCCTTGAGTCAGCCTAGACCCTCTGGTTCCTCCCAACAGGAACCAGTTGTACAAATGGAGATACCCACATCAACTATCCCAGCCTCCCAACAGGCTGAGGATATTGAAAGACAGGAGCCCTCTCCACTCCACACTGAGTCCACACTGTCCCCCACTCATATCTCCTTACACCCTGAGTCTGCACGAGGTGCCCACGCTGCTGATATAGACCAATCAGCAGCTCAGCCTCAAACTTCTGTTCCCCATGATTCAGCTGTTCAACACCAAACAGCTGCTGAGGGACCAACAACACAAGCTGATGAACCTCAGGGATCATACCATCCCTCTGGTGAGGCTGATCTCTCAATGCAAATTCCATCAGCAGGTTTCACCACTGCTGATGTTGAAATGCATATCCCATCTCCCCATGATGAGGTGCCTTTAGACCAAGGCACTGCAGAGGGAACCACCACTGGTCTTCATGAGGGTGCTGCAACACAAGCAGCATCTGAGAGGCCCCAAACATTATCCCCTTCTCCTAATGATGCAGCTACTGCCGCTGCTGAAGGACCCCTTGATCCCTCTAACCTGGGTCACCTTACTTTTGCCCAGGCTATGGAACTATTGTCCAAAGTTTCTCTTCCTTCTCCCTCTCATCCTCAAACACCAGCCTCATCATCATCTTCTCCATCTACTCACTCCAAACAGTCCACCCATACATCACCATCTCCCAAAGACCTGCCTTTGAAGGATCAGCTTTCATTGCTGACCAACAAAGTTGGTTCTTTGGAACATACCATGCACTCCCTACCATCCATAATCTCAGACTCTGTGTCTGAGCAGCTCAAAGGATTCTTTGATACGTTTAAAGAATCCTTCCCAGTTACTCCACAAGCTGACCACTCTCCACAGCTGCTTGCACTCACTGCACAGCTGCAAAATGTAACCAACTCTCTTTCCTCTATCCTCTCCTCACAACAGGACTCTGTGTCCTCTATGACAGCTATTTCTCAACAGCTGTCCTCTCTCCTCACTTCCTGTAATACTACCATTCCTTCCACATTGGCCAGCCTGAACACTCTTATAGGTTCTCTATCAAATTCTGTGTCATCAAACCTTGCTGATGTGCAAGATTCTCTTGAACTTCATCTTGCACAGCTCCAAAGTTTGTTGTTCACAGCTTCTGATAGAGACAACATTGTTAAGCTGACCACTTTTGCTGATTCCCATTCTTCTTCTCTTCAAAACTGTCTTTCCCAGCTTGGTGAGGTGAAGGACAACTTGGCTTACTTAGTGAACAGCCTTGTTGGTCCTAAACCTCCCAAACCTGCTGGCAAGCCTGCTGACTTTGTGTCTTCAGGCAGACCAGGGGTTGAAGTCGCTGCATCATCTCCTTCAAAGGGGGAGAAATCATCTGCCTCGAAGACTAAGTCTAAGGGGGAGAAGATTCCTTCTCCTAAGGAGATACCAGTGTCTGCAACCCAAACTGATCAACCAGCAGAAACAGGTGCAGCTGAAGGTGCTTCCCAAGCTGCTATGCCTACTCAGGCTGGCTCTCCAAACCCTGCTCAGTCTAAGGGGGAGGAAGTCATTCCTGAGGACAGGCCTAGCAGCAAAAGGAGGCACCTTATTCTTTCAGAGGAAAAAGAAGAAGAAGAAGAAGAAGAAAGTATTCCTGAAGCTGCTGTCCCTAAAGCAGCAGCTAAAGGAAAAGAAAAGGCAGCGGTGGATCCTATTGAGCAGAAACAGGCAGAAACTCAGTTTCACAAAGCCAGAGCCAAAGAGATGGGCCTCCCTATGCACAAATACTTTGAGTTTAGGGAAGAACAACTTAAGGCTCTGGAAGAGTTAAGAAAAGAAGAACAATCTGCCAAAGCTGCTAAGTCTCTTGCCCTACAAGAAGCAAAGAAAATAAAAATGTCTACCTTGGAGGTGCAAAAGAAAATAATGGAAGCTGCCAAGCAATCAGCAGGAGAAAAAGGAAAGGAAGTGGAAAAAGGTACTCAGGTCTCAGTGACCAAATCAACAGTACCTTCTGCCAGAGCCAAATTCCATTTTGACAACTTGGCCAAAAAGAAATTTCATGATGTTGCTACTAGAAGGCTGGCCAAGGAAGGAATTGTCAAAGCTGTTCCCATATCAAGAAAAGGCACTCAGTGGAAACTTCAGATCACAAGGATGGGTGCAACAGGCCCTGAATTGGAATCATATGATCACGCTGATGTGGCTCAAATGGGTTACAGGGAATGGGTGGAACTGGCAGTTGCCCTGAGCCAGTCTAAGTCAGAAACGGCTAAGACTATCAGGGCATACATAAAGAAGCTGATGGAGAGAGTGAGTGAGTTGGGCCTGATCCCTAAAGAAGTCAAAGAGGGTGTCTCTGTGACATCCCCTAAAATCAAGGCCAGAAGGAAAAAGAGAGATTCAGAGCTGGAAGAACTCCTTATGATGATTGAACAAGGAGATTATGCTGTGGAAATTAAAGGAGTTGACCACAGCCTGCCTGAAGGAGTTGAATTTGAAGATGGCAAAGTGATTGAAGAGCCTGAGTTAGGGGCATTTTTTGTGGATCCCTTATCTCAGAAGAAATGTTTTCAAAGAGCTTCTGACCTACACAAAGTTGGTCTTAAGCAGCTTGCAGCCTTCAGAATTGCCACCTCCTTCAGTCAGTCCAGCCAATGGAGAGCAGCTGTCTGGGAAGAGCTGAAAGGATTTTATGACAGAGGTGAGCTCCAAAGTTCTAACTTTATGTTTCTTACAGCTGAACTTGAAGAACATGAAGAAACAAGGGAAGAACTTTTAAAAAGATTTAAAGAAGGGATGCCACCCCCTGTCGAATGAAGTCCACCTGCCATCTGGATAGGTGAAGAATGGAAGCTGTCCATTAGTTGGACAGGCTTGCCATTATCTGCTCCCGTCTCAAACAGTCCAAATCTTGTACATTAGTTGTACACTCTGTACATTAGTTGTACACTTACATTAGTTGTACACAATTACATTAGTTGTAATTTTTTTATTTTTTACATTAGTTGTAAAATACATTAGCACATTAGTTGTACTTTTGTAAGAACATATGTTGTTCAAGTATAGTCAAGAATCAGTGTATATATAAACTGATCTTTTACTTTACTGTAATGTTGTAATTTTATTTCAGCAAATGTACTGTAAAAATATATAGTGATTTTTGACAAGACCAGCTTGAACTGGTTATTGCAAATAGGGGGAGATTGTTAGGCACAAAAAGGCCTCAGTCAAACCTGCTCTACATCTGAGGGGGAGATTTTATAATCAAACCTGTTGATACATTTGAAGGTTGAATTTAAGGCCTGTTATATGCCTTATTGAATCCTGAAAATGATTTGCAATATCAGTCTAAAGCTGTTCTATACGTTGCATGTGTTGCAACCAAGACAGTTTGTCCAAGCTGATCAGTCTGCTGATCAGGCTGGACATAAACTGTCTACGCTGCTCTACACTGTTGAGCAGCTTGGGCATTTTTAAAGTGTTCTGTTCTTTGTGAACAGAACCTGTTCTTTGTGAACAGGCTAAACACTTTATGGAATTTGTTTCCAAGTCATCATGTATTGTTTTTAACTACCAGATCAGTTTACACAGTTGAAGACAAAGTGGAAAGCAGAACCGCTCAGCCTGCCCAAGCTGTTCTGTTACATGAAGACAAACGGATATTTGAAAAAGGGTGACAGACCTTTTTCTTATATCAAAATAGGCCTTTACAAGGAAGAAAGACGCAAAGTTGACATTCCTAAAATGGTTAAAGGCAATGCAACAGTAGAAAGTAAAAAGACAAAAGTTCTGCACAAGAGAAGGCAAGTCTGCTTTTCAGAAAAGTGCAGAAAAGTTATATTGTCTTTTCAAACAAGACTTCTCCTTTTTCATTCTGCCCAATGAAGATGTTTCTCTTAGATCCTCTAAGTGAGTATAAAAGGAAGCTTCTAAGGTCAGAAAGAATGTGAAAAAAGCTAAGTGCTTAAACCAAGAGTGAACGTGCAAGTGTGATATTCATGCATGCAAATCTTCTGTAAACAAGCTTCTGTGTGTCTAAGCTGTTTACCAAAGCTGTTCCTTAAAGTCTTGTAAAATACATTGAGTGCATCTTAGTGAGTGTGTTCATTGTAATCTAGTTTGAGTGTGTCTTAGACTAGAAACCATACTGTTGTATTCTGTCATCTCAGCTTGAACAATTCCGCAGTCAAGCTTGTTTGTAATTAACATTTGTTGATAATACATACAAACATTGAGAAAAAGAGTGTGTAGATTTTAAATACTGTATTCACCCCCCCCTCTACAGTTTATTACTATATACTTTGGGAACCTTTCGGGACCTACAGCTACCCTTCCTCATGGAAAAAAAGGACAAATAACAACTCAAGACAATTATCTGGCCCCATATTAAACTCAACTAATTCTGATCTTACAACTGTTTCCTTGACTAAAGATCATCTATCTAAACTTATGAGCTTTCTTGAAGACAAGCAACAACATGTGAACTCTCATTCCAACATGTCTGGTACTGTCTGTAACTCTAATACCTTTTTTGTTTCTGGCTCAAATCTAGATTTTCAGTCTCAAAATAATTGTTGGTTAATTGATTCTGGAGCAAATCACCACATGTCTTTCTCTGATAACAATCTCCTTAACACTGTTGATGTTACAAATTTGAATATTACTGTCACTCACCCAAATGGAACAGCTGCTAAGGTCACTAAAATTGGTGATTTAAAATTAACGGATAAAGTCACACTATATAATATTTTAATCGTTCCTGAATACACTGTGAATTTGCTATCTGTTTATCATATTACAAAAGATAGTGGGTTGTCTGTTGGATTTGATGAGAATCAATGCTATATTAAGGATTTATTAACATAGGAGGTTCTGATGACTGGTAAACAACGTGATGGTCTGTATAATTTCCACACTAATGATCAAGGTAAAAACCATAAGCCCCTTGATATGGCCCTTAGTAATGAATCAACCTTCCTTTGGCATGAACGACATGGTCACCATTCAGACCAAGTCTTAGGGGTCCTTAAACATACTTTAAATTTTGAAAATGACAAAATCACTCAACCCTGTGATATTTGTCATCAGGCCAAACAAATCAGGGAACCTTTTCCTCTAAGTGAACACAAATCCACCCAACTTGGTGAGTTAGTTCACCTAGATGTTTGGGGTCCTTATAGAATTACTAGTAAGGAAGGTTATAAATACTTCCTCACTATTGTTGATGATTTTTCCAGAGCTGTTTGGACGTTTTTGTTAAAATCTAAGGACCAAGTGTTTGAAAACATTGTCACCTTCTATAATTTGATAAAAACTCAATTTAATAAACTTGTTAAAACATTTAGAAGTGACAATGGCACTGAATTTGTTAATAACAGTATGAATAACTTTACAAAACAGCATGGAATAATTCATCAAACAGGCTGTCCTTACACACCCCAACAGAATGGAGTTGTTGAACGAAAACATAGGCATCTCTTAAATGTGGCCAGAACTTTATTGTTTCAAGGAAATTTACCTTTATATTTGTGGACTAAGTGTATATTAACTGCAACTTATTTAATCAACAGGATTCCATCATCTGTTCTTAAAGGAAAAAGTCCCTATGAGCTAATATACAAAACTAGGCCAAACCTCTCTCACATTAGAATTTTTGGATGTCTCTGTTTTGCAAAAATTCTGAACGTGACAGATAAATTTTCTTCACGGTCAGAAAAATGTGTCTTGGTTGGTTTTTCAAATGTTCAAAAGGCATACAAACTTTATAGTGTTGGAAAACGTGAATTTCTTTATTCCAGAGATGTAAAATTTTATGAAACTGATTTTCCATATAAGTCAACAAAAGACAATCACTACATGCCTTTAGAACAAAATTGTCAAACCTTTTTTGATCAACCCTCCACTGTTCAAGGACCCAATGATGAGAACAATATTGTTAGTGATAGAGAGGGTATAGACCAAAGTGACCATTCTCGAAATGAGTGGGAAGATTTCTTTGAAGGCTATCATGCAACACCAAGTGATTGTGAGGGCAATCAGTCTCAGAATTCTTTTCCTCATGGTGAGCAAGGTCCTTCTTTTGAGTCTGATGCAACTCTAAATGAAAATGAGGGAGCCTCTGAGGTTAGAACTACAATTAGAAGATCAATGAGAAACTCCACTTTACCTGCTAAATATAATGATTTTGTTGTGGAAAGTAAAGTTAAATATGGTCTTGAAAAGGTTGTCAACTATTCTAAGTTATCTAATTCTAATTTTTGCTTTATTTCCACTTTAAATAAATCCATAGAACCCTCTACTTACTGGGAAGCTGTCAAATATCAGCATTGGATAGAGGCTATGAACTTAGAAATGGAAGCCCTTCATAGAAACAACACATGGATTTTAGTTGACTTACCTCCTGATAGAAAACCTATTGGATGTAAGTGGATTTATAAGATAAAATATAAATCATCGGGTGAAATTGATCGCTACAAAGCTAGATTAGTTGCAAAAGGGTATAGCCAAAGAGAGGGCCTAGATTTCGATGAGACTTTTTCTCCTGTTGTGAAAATGGTTACTGTGCGGTGTTTATTAAACTTATCGGTTGCCAATAATTGGCCTATTCACCAACTTGATGTTAATAACGCTTTTTTGTATGGTGAAATAAAGGAAGATGTTTATATGACTCCTCCCTTGGGCTATTTTAATAAATCTGAAACTAAAGTCTGCAAACTTCTTAAGTCCCTTTATGGACTTAAACAGGCTCCCAGAAAATGGAATGAAAAGTTCACATCTGTTTTGTTAGAAAATGGTTTTATTTAAAGGCGTAGTGACTATTCCTTGTTCATTAAATCTGTAAACTCGTTGTTTATTGCCTTACTTGTTTATGTGGATGACATTGTTGTCACTGGGAATAATCTCAAGGAAATTGAAATTTTCAAACTTTTCTTGAGCAAAAGGTTTCAAATTAAAGATCTTGCTGTTTTAAAATATTTTCTTGGGATTGAAGTGCTTGATCTTCCTGATGGCATTTGTCTATCTCAAAGGAAATATTGTTTAGATCTTCTTTCTGAATTTGGCATGCTTGCTGTCAAGCATGCTCAAAATCCCTTGGATCCTAGTGCTTTATATCTTCAAAAGGATATGAATCTATTACAGACATGGTTCTTACTGACGTTACTGTTTACCAAAAAGTAATTGGGAAGCATATATATCTGACTTTAACGACGCCTGATATAACATATACCGTACATGTTTTGAGTCAATTCATGCATCAACCACGTCAGTCTCATCTCAACTGCGCATTCAGACGGCTAAAATACTTAAAAAAATGAGCATGGTCGTGGCATTAGATTCCTGGGGTCTCCCTCTCACCATCATGTGTTAACAGTGTTTGTTGATGCAGACTGGGCCAAGGCTGTCATGTTACACAAATCTGTTACAAGGTTCTGTGTTCTTCTTGATGGAAATTTAATTTCATGGAGAAGTAAGAAACAGGCCGCGGTTTCTCGGTCCTCAGCTGAGGCTGAGTATCGTGCTCTTGCGTCTGTTACTTCTGAAATTATATGGATAGTTAAAGTCTTGCAAGATTTAGGTATTTCAGTAGTTTTACCTGTTACTGTGTTTTTGGACAGCAAAGTAGCAATTTTAATTGCTGCCAATCATGTCTTTCATGATCGTACTAAACACTTTGAGATTGATTTGTATTTTGTTAGAGAAAAAATTGCTGCAGGTGTCATTCAAATTGTTAAAATTGATTCATCTGATGTGTTTACAAAAGGGTTATCTGTTGTTCATCATAATAGGTTATGTAATAAACTCAATCTTTTGAACATTTTTCACAATTAACTTGAAGGGGGGTGTTAAAAAATATGGACTTATTTCTCTTGTTTGGACCTGGACTTATTTCTTAATTTTTGAGATTCTGTCAAGTTAATTGTGCAGATTTATTGTTTGGTGTTTAGGCTGCTGCCTATTATTTGGGCCTGCTGCCTCTTTATCCTGTTTTGGGCTTTTGGTGCAAAATTAATACAGCCCAGCTCAGCTGCTGCCCTAGCATCGCTTCCTGCTTCCTTGCCCTTTATTAAGCAGCAGCGCTGCATACTTATGGAGGTAAGTAAGGTATATTTTTTTTAGTTTCAAAAGGGTTCTTAGTTTTTCCCTCACTTCATCTCAATCAGATTTAGGGTAGTTCTTGGTAAATGTATAGTTTGTATTTTCTGTTCGTTTCCGCTGTAAGTTTTTGGTTGAGTGAATGATCTTCATCAGTTGATGAAGAATCATTGAGTGTTGTAGTGAGGTTTAATTTGTATCTGTAGGTATTGGTCTTCGGATCGGTTGTTTTAGGGTTTTTTGGATAATGAAATTTTGTTGGTTTATTTCTTGGATCTTGGTCTCTTTCACAAACACAATAATCAAACGATTTGTATTAAGAATATGAAGATTACAAGAGAGAATTTTGACATTCAATCTCTAGGAACTTTCACACACTCAAAAACACACACTAGAGGGAGGCTAGATGGAGGCTCCTTTTTCTGCTCCTAAAACCCTAAGAGAACAATGTTATTTATAGCTAAGCTTACTTTGGGAGTTTGTCCAAACACTCCCCTTAAAGTCTTGGAAATTAAGATTCCCCCCAAAGTAAACTATTCTTATTTATAAATTGAACGTAGACTTTTATTATATTTAATTATACACTATTTTAGGGCTAACAATCTCCCCTTTAGTGTATAATTAAATATTTACAATTAAGCACAATTACACAAGGTTGAATTACAAGAAATAAAATTTCTAACAATATATATTCAAGATCAATGGGGTACCATTTTAGACTGGGGTATCGGGGTACCGTTCACAGCCATTCATTTTGCATTAAATATATTAATAAATACACCAAATTATGCTGAAAATTGAATCCCACGCTTTTTATTATGAAGGGTAAAATTGGTATGAAAATTTTTAAATAAGGATCAAATATTCTCTAAATCCCAAGATTTTATCAGTTACAGTTATTAGTTCCGTTACCCATTTCAGTGTAACCCTCCATTGAAATCGATTTCAAGCTTTCGTCCGCTTCAAAGTCGAGTTGTACCATCGTCTTTGCCGCCTTCTCTGAGGAACTCCGGTGCACATGTTCAAATTCTTTAATACCGCACATGTTCTCTGCACATTTTTAATGTGTTTTATCCATATATATTCTCTTAATGCACATGTTCAAATTCTTCGATACTATAAATGTTCTCTGCACATGTTCACATTCTTCAATATGGTTGTAGGGAAACGTAGGTAAAATAAAAAGAACGCATAACAATGTTCTCTGCACATGTTTAAATCAGAAAAAAAAAAAAAGAACGATCAAGAAGAAGGGGCTGCAGGGAAACGTAGTAAGAGTATCAAATCCTACAATTAATGGATTTCCTAAATCACTAATTATCATCTATTAATTAAAATAAAACACAATTGACTATAAAACCGTTCTGTACTTGTAACCAAACATTGGTGGACTCCGGTTCCCCAGTCTAACATGGTACCCCATTGATCCCGACCTTATATTATATATATATATATGTATATATATATATATATATATGTGTATGTATATATATATATATATATATATATATATATATATATATATATACACACACACACACACACATATATACATGGGTTCAATGGAGAACCTCCATGCATCGAAGAACCTTGAAGAACCTCCATGCACCACCACAAATGCATCACAATTCCCCCGTGATGCATCATTATTTCCACATGATGCATCAAATTCCCGCGTGATGCATCGATTTCTACGTGATGCATTACGATTTTCTAGTGATGCATTGTGGTTCTCCAAGGTTCTTCGATGCATAGAGGTTCTCCATTGAACCCACCCCTATATATATATATATATATAATATGGTTCGTTTGAGTACCTAAAAAATATAGAGTACCGTGAGTACTTGTGAACACACGGGTTTTAGATGTGAACATGCTCCGTAAAAAAGCTTTTTTCTTAAATTTTTTTTTTCATATTCATATAGATACAAATAATATAAGCCTATTTGTAAAAGAATTACACACATTCACACTTCCTAGCATTTTAAAAATCATGTGAACGTGAAAAAATTCATGTGAACATACTTAGTGTGAACATACGTTCACAACAATGCAGCTCAAGTGAACATGCACATTTCACATAGTTATAGTGTGTGTTTATGTGTGATTTTTTACAAGTAGTCTTGTATTATTAATTAAAACATGATTATGAAGATTATTCCAAAAAAATGGTTTTAAGCGAGGTACCTCCGGTACTCCGCAAAACTAATGGTACTCACTTGAACCCAAATCTCTCTCTCTCTCTCTCTATATATATATATATATATATATATATATATGTGTGTGTGTGTGTGTGTGTGTGTCTATATATATATATATATATATATATATATATATATATATATATATATATATATATATATATATATATATATATATATATAAAATCAGGTTCATCAGCGTACCTATGAGATTCCAGCGTACCCAGCGTACCCTAATGTGAATGATCATTCACATATATTTTTTTTGAATAGACATGTATAAGACAACATTATAAGACTTTTTTTTCAAAAGAAGCAACATCATAAATCTTGTGAATGGTAAAAAAAGATCATGTGAATGGTCATTCACACCATTCACATTGTGTGAAATGACCATTCACATGGATGACCATTCACATCAATATGCATTGAGCATTCACATAATTTTTATGGACACAGAAAAGTGTGAATGTATGTGAAATTCATATATCATGTGTATAACATTAGATTAAACATGGTTATGAGAAAAAAATTTAAAAAAAAGTTTTTTAAGGTCGGTACCTTCGGGTGCACTTGATTTCGAGAGGTACCTTTTTGAACCTGAATCTATATATATATATATATATATATATATATATATATATATATATATATATATATATATATATATATATATATATATATATATATATATAATATGGGTTCGAGAGACTACCACCCCTTATGCATTGCACCAGAAGGTACCACATTCAAAAAAACTTTTTAAAATTTTTTTTTGCATAAACATGTTTTAATTAACATTATGAAAATCATATGTAAATTTTACATACGTTCACATCTCCTAGCTCCTAAAAAGTGATGTGAACGCACACTTACATAGTTTTGAATATATGTGAACGTGCATTTATGTGATGCGTGATTTCATGCACTTAGAGTGTTTGGATTTGCGTGAAATTTACATATGATCTGTGTAACGTTAATTAGAACATGTTCATGAAAAAAATTTCAAAAAATTTACTTTTAAGGGCGGTACCTTCTGGTGCGCTGCATAATGGGTAGTACTCACTTGAACCTAAATCTATATATATATATATATATATATATATATATATATATATATATATATATATATATATATATATATATATATATATATATATATATATATATTCCATCATATTAAAACTAATACATGTCATACATACGTGTATATTAATTTCATACATTCAATAAGTTTGCTGGGCGTTGGATAGAATTCGGTGATGATAGGATTTGCATGAATATTTATGTCTAATTCCTATATATATCAAAATTTAAATTTAGAGTTAGGTTTAAATTAGTTAAGTTTGTGTTATAATTAAACATTTCAGACCTGTTTAAAAAATAAAATTATACATCTTATATTTATTGTTTTACTTTAATAAGCTAGCATACGTATATAATAATTTCAACGTTTGCTTAAAAAGTTTGATCTTGATATTATCAAATATAATATAATATTTTTTTTAATATATAAGTTAGTATATCATTAAAATGCATGTCACAAAAATTGTTATTTTCGATCTATTCAATTATATAATTAAGGTTTCAATTAACAAAATATTTAAATTTCAGTTATATTACAAAATGTAAATATTACAAAGTAATAATTTATTTTTGGTAGGGTTATGTTAGAAATTTATAACCTTTTTAAAATTAAATAATTAAATTTGAACACACTATTTTAAATTATATTGACTAATCGTTAGTTATATATATCGGTTAAAAAATTAATATGTCATCCACAATATTATAAAACAACTAATTATATATTCATTTCAAGATTATTATTTTAAAGCTTGAGTGAATATTTTAAAAAAAATTAATGATAAAGTTTATTGCGTTACCATTATTGTTATTATTTCAATAATGTAAAATAAAAAAATGAAAAAAAAATATAAAAGTAAGAAGTGTAATGTAATTTTATAATAATAGATTTATCAATAAGTAATAAAATTCGTATTTTAACTTTATAAACATAAAGCTGTTAAAACTACAGTAAATTCTTATAAATAATTAATTAGAAAACTATTAAATTATTCAATTATAATATAAAACTATCTAAAACTTAAATTATTAATCGTTAGAACCAAATGAAGAGACTCCAAGTCTCCAAGAATGTGAGTCTCAGACTCGGGCTTAGTTGGTTTAGGGCAAAAGGAAAGACCCCGAGACTTCAAGTCTCAGGCTTGACAAAAGAGAACAAGGCGATGAAAACCCAAAATTTGGATCAAAACTCAATATTGGGTAGGGTTGGGGGGATTTGTAGTCCTCAACCCAAAATTTGGAGTCTCGGACCCAATATTTGGAGTGTCGGTACATACACACACTTGGAGATTGGATTTTCAGGGCTCGGTATTTGCATATTTAGCTAAATGACTAATAGTTTTAATTATGAAAATCTATAAAATTTGTATTAAAGTATAAAAGTACGTCATAGGTTCGTTGTGGAGTTATTAAACACACATTGAGGTATTTTAAAGTTTAAAGAATTGTTTGGATTAAAAGTTGTGATTCTAGTTGAAGTCCCCGTGAGAAATAATATTGAGATAAAGTCTATTAAGACACTCACTTTGAGTACTTAGATTTGTATATCTGCATTTGTTTTATGTCAGTTGTTGTTTCAAATTCATTTGGCATTCTACTAATTAGCGGTTATTTGATGCACGTTGCTGCTTACATACATGTTATTACATGTCTCTATTCTTTGTTGTGCATCAATGTGATGGGTTATCGAGCTATACTTGATAATCCAATGTTACCGAGGCTATATGACTTGGAACTAATCCATCTGAGGTTCTGAAGGCATGTGTAACATCTCTGATGATAATATTTCGTTTCAATTGATTTATTTGATCTATACAAATTCACGATAGAGTAGTTTGCTCATATTTGTCCATACTTTGCGTACAAAGGGGTGCACAGTGTTAGTCACTCATGTGACTTGTTGTGTTGCATAAAGACTTGTAAAATATGAAAACTATTCGTACTCACTAAGCTGTAGTTTACCCCTCGGTTGTAACATTTTACAGGAAAAGAAAAAGTCTACTGCGAGACTATCTAGCTAGGTTGTTCCTTGAAGCGTTTGAAGACTCCACTGCTCGATTGCGGTAAACTTGAATAAATACGGTTTCCTTTGGGATGTAACGGGTGTTTGTCATAATGTTATGAGTATGTAGAAGTTAGCTTGATACCATGTAGCACTATAGTGCATTCAACTTTACTTTATTATTGTAATTTAGAATTCTATATAAGCTTTTATGGATTGTTGTAATATTCATGATTCTGTTATATTTAATACTGGATGGCATATATGTTATGTGAGACATCCTCCTTGATTAGTGATATAATTAATAACACCAGGATCTTCATACAACCCAATAATAAACATGCAAATTAAATTGATAAACTTAAAGCAGTTTTAAGTAGCTCCACGCTACAGCAAGTAAAGTATAAGGCTACAGTGACATAGTCTAACTATTACAACATCATAAATTGTTTTGAAAGCACAAAATCCCAGCCCCAAGCTATATCGTCCATGTACCAATAAGCTTCTAAGGTCTCCAGGAATTGAAATTATAGCCTAACTGGAAGGCCCGGCTACACCTTTGCCTTTGCCTGAAAATATTGAAAGTCAACTGATAAGCTAATGCTTAGTGAGATAACAAATTATTCATTCAACAAATATTTATTTACAAACTATCATGAAAACGGGCAGTGTAAGCCCCATTACAAGTGAAAACCATGCAGTGCAAGCACGGGGTTTGGTAGTTCAAAATGCTGATCGGGGATGTGCCGAACCTGACCAGGAAAGTGAATGGGATGATCAGTCCCCGACAGTGGCCTGCTTTCAGTCCCAGTCTAGGTCGCATCAGATTGTGAAGTAATAATCATGAAGTGCAAGCATGAATTATAAGATGCACTTTCAAATGAACGTTAGCTACATGTTTGTCACATGTCAAGTACGAGTGTGCATCATTACAATGAATCATATGTGAATGTCAATTGATGTATATTGAACAACATGAACATGCCATTGAAATTTGAAAAGTAAATACAAAGACAATAAATGTTTGAATAATAATCTATTACTCACAGTGATTTGTATAGTGTAAATTGACTCTGAATCAATGTGTGTTAGACAACACCACAAAGATCATGTTAAGTCAGTGTAATAGTGAATCAGTGTCAGTTTCTGCTTAAAACTTGATTCTGAAAAATTAAGTGAAATGAACTGAAATTCGGACCACATCCGAATTTCGGATGAACCCGAAATTCGGATGGCCCGAGGTCCCATCCTTAGTCTTTCTGTTTGTAACCCCATCCAAAATTCGGATGAGACTTGATCCGAAATTCGGATGATCTGATGATCCAAAATTTCTGTCTATACTTAGTGATTTCCCAAGAATTTCCATCGAGATTTCATGTGGTCCGAACTCGGTTATGACCCGAACTCGGATGGATCCGAATTGTGACTAGGTCCGAAATTCGGATGACCCAAATTGTGTTCATCAGATCCGAATTTTACACTTGTACTTTTTAATAATTTCCAGATTTCACTTTTGACCATTTTATGCATGTTTGTGACTGAAAACTATTGATATAACTTAATTGTACTCTTTTTAACATAATTTATAACATAAATATACCAAAATCAGTTCTTTTTGTCCATTTTTCATCACTGTCGATGAACCCACACACTAAAATCACATAGTAGTTTCAAAATCATACTTAGAGTGTGAATTAGAATATGATATTTGGTATACAACATCCCCCATACTCGATTAAAACATATCCATAATAACATACAACATGCATTAACATCCTAAACAGAAATCTTTGATTCGGTTCTTGTAAAAACCGAACCCAAATCCTCAAAATTTGCACTTTTAAGTAAATCTTACCTCAAATCGTTTGTTGTAATGACTATAGTTTCGTATTTGCAGCTTGAATCCAACTTTTAACACTTTAATTCAACAATTTTGGAGTTCTTGATTTGTTGAATATTGAAAGAACCGTGGTATCTAGAGAGAGAGTGAGAGAGAATGAGATGGTAAAATGAGAAGTTTTTTCTCTTTTTATTTGTTATTTTGCCACATTTGCATATCACACCCCTCAACTTTGTATTTTCTCAATTTTAATCTTTATAACCATTCGAGTTGGTTTCTACTTGTTATACTTGCTCAGAAAACAACAATGATAATTTCTCATCATCATTGTCATTTTTAAAATATTTCGATCGATGATTGATATATATTCTACCGATGTCGGTTGTTTGCTTGCTCGAAAACTACGATGAGGATTTCTCCTCATTGTTTTTCATATTTAATATTCTGAACGAAACCGAAATAGTAATTCCAGTGTTGCATTAAATTGAGTCTTAAATTGTAAATTACAAGTGCTTATAAAGTAAGGATGTAACAACATGGGCTCCACCACGCCTATACTTCGTCCGCGAAGTCATGTTGCGCTAAACAAACTTGGGTATTTTGTCTTCATGTCCTCTTCAGACTCCCAAGTGTGGTAATCTCCCCTGTGATGCTTCCATTTGACAAGCACCATCTTGATTTCTTTGTTTCGGAGTTTCTTGACTTTGGTCTCAATTATGCACTCCGGCTCATCAACGAACCTTAGTCGTTTGTCAACCTTTATTTCAGAATGATCAGTCCATGGTTCCCTCTCGGGCACCAGACTCTTTCTTAAATAACCCACATGGAAGACCGGGTTAACTCCCGATAGTTCTTCCGGTAAGTCCAAGTGATGGGACTGGTTTCCAACCTTCTCAAGTATCCGAAATGGTCCTACAAATCGAGGAGATAGCTTACCTCGCTTCACAAATCTGGTAACTCCTTTCATCGGAGATACTTTCAGGTACACCCAATCGTCATTCTGAAACTCTATTGCTTTGTGACGGCGATCGTGATAGTTCTTTTGTCGATCTTGTGCCATTTTCATGTATTGCCGAATAAGTTGTATCTTTTCGTTGGTCTCTTGTAGAATAGCTGGCCCGGCAACAGGCGTTCTCCTGTTTCCCTCCAACAAGTTGGAGTCCTACACTTCCTTCCATATAAAAACTCGAATGGTGCCATTTTGATGGTTGAATGGTAACTATTGTTGTAGTAAAATTCAACCAATGGAAGGTGATCGTCCCAGTTACCACCCAAATCCATGACACAAGCTCTCAGCATGTCTTCTAAAGTCAGAATTGTTCTTTCACTTTGTCCATCGGATTAAGGTCTATAGGCAGTACTCATTACGATATGAGTACCAAGACCATCTTGTAGAGCAGCCCAGAAGTTTGAAGTCAATCTACTGTCTTTGTCAGAAACAATAGACTTGGGCACACCATGCCTTGTGACGATTTCGTTCATGTAGATTTAGGCCAGACGATCTAGAGAATATGTTTCTCTGATGAGTATGAAGTGAGCGGATTTGGTTAATCGGTCAACAAAGACCCTAATGAAATCATGTTGGTGACGGGTTTTGGGTAGCTTGGTTATGAAGTCCATAGTAATATGGTCCCACTTTCATTCTGGGATAGGAAGAGGTTGCATACTACCATAGGGTTGTTGGTGTTCAGCTTTGACTAGCCTGCAGGTTCTGCACTTTTTCACAAATTGTCCAACGTCTCTTTTCAGTCCTGGCCACCAGAAATTGGCTTTTAAGTCGTTGTACATTTTTATGCTACCAGAATGAATAGAAAACTTAGATTGATGAGCTTCTTCTAAAATTATGTCTCGCACATTCCCAAACTTAGGAACCCAAAACTCTGCCATATACACCTTTGAGTCCGGTTCTGTCATCTTGCAGTAGTGGAAGTTGAATTCTGATGTTCTCATCCTTAACATTTTCCTCTTTTAAGGCCTGCAATTGAGCAGCCTTTACATCATCTATGATTGTTGACGTCAGCATTGTAGAGGTCAAGGCATAGCAGTAAGCTTTGCAGTAAGCTTTCCTACTCAAGGCGTCAGCTACCACATTTGCCTTTCCGGGATGGTAAAAGATTTCACAGTCATACTCCTTGATCAGCTCCAGAGACCTTCGTTGCCTCATATTCAAGTCCTTTTGAGTGAATATATACTTCAAACTCTTGTGGTCAGTATAGAGCTGACGTTTGGTTCCAACGTGTGAGAATGAAAGTCACAATAATTAGCTCTACATCATGAGTAGAGTAATCTTTTTCATGTGGTTTGAGTTGTCTAGAAGTGTATGCTATGACATTTCCTCTTTGCATTAATACTGCTCCAAGTCCCATGCCTGATGCATTAGTGTAAACTAGGAAATCCTCGTTCCCTTCAGGCGGTGCCAAAACAGGTGCTTCACTTAGTAACTTCTTCAATTTGTCAAAAGTCGTTTGTTGTTCCACTTTCCAGATGAAAGTTGCGTTCTTGCGAGTGAGCTTGGTAAGCGGAACGACTATATTGGAAAAGTCTTGGATGAATCGGCGGTAGTAATCAGCCAATCCCAAGAAACTGCGGATCTCAGAGGCATTATGAGGTGATTCCCAGTTCTGGATAGCCTCGATCTTTGCAAGATCAACAGCAATACCAGCACCGGATATCACGTGCCCCAAGAATTAGATCTGAATTGTATGTTTAAGGAGGAACAAGGTTAACAAGAGTTTGCTGTTGATTAAAAAGATCAAGAAATTGTTTCGAATGTTGAGACGTACCTGCCTCAACCAGAATTCACATTTTGAGAATTTGGCATAAAGTCGCTCTTTGCGCAGCAACTCTAGCAATTCTCGTAAATGTATTGCATGATCTTCTTTGGTCTTTGAATATACTAATTTGTCATCGATGAAAACGATGACGGATTTGTCGAGCATTGACCGGCAACTCTATTCATGAGATCCATGAAAGCAGCCGGCGCATTAGTAAGACCGAACGACATCACCAGGAACTCGTAGTGTCCGTAACGAGTTTTGAAAGCCGTTTTAGGAATATCGTCTTGGTGGAATTTGAGCTGATGATATCCCGATCGAAGATCAATCTTTGAGAAGTAAGTAGCACCTTGAAACTGGTCGAAGAGATCATCAATTCGGGGCAATGGATATTTGTTTTTGATAGTTACTTTCTTGAGTTCTCAGTAGTCGATGCACATACGTAATGTGTCATCCTTCTTCTTAACAAATAATACAGTAGCGCCACAAGGGGATGAACTAGGGCGAATAGAACCTTTATCTAGTAGCTCCTGTAATTGTTTCATCATCTCCTGCATTTCTGTAGGGGCTAATCAGTAGGGAGCCTTTGCTATTGGAGCAGCTCCGGGAACAAGATCGATGCAGAATTCCACTTGACGATCAGGTGGCAATCCCAATATATCTTCTGGAAAGACATCTGGAAATTCAGAAAGGACTGGAACGGTGGAAGGAGATTTAATTTCAGCCTTTGCATCAACTGCATAAGCTAGATAAGCAGAACAACTCTTAGCGACGTGCTTTCGGGCCTTAGCGATTGAAATAAGGCATAAGTCGCCTTTTTTCTGTCACCGTAGATACAAATGTCTCGACCCTCAGGGGTAGTAATCTTGATCATTCTCTTTTTGCATACAATTTGAGCCTCGTAATGCACAAGCCAGTCCACACCCACTATGACATCAAATTCCCCGAACTCCATGGGAATTAAGTCTAAATTGAATATTATGTCTTCTATCAGTAAGGTACAATTCCTATATACTTTGTCTAATGTATTGCTAGCAGTCTCAATATCAAGCACAAATTGTAAATTTGAAGTAGGCATGTTTAGTTGACATGCGAAAGAAGTGGAGACAAATGAACGATTGGCTCAGGAATCAAAGAGAATACGTGCAGGAATTGAATTTACGAGGAACGTACTAGTGACCACCTCAGGATCATCTTTCGCTTCTTCAGCTGTGATCTGAAAAGCCCTTGTTGGAGCCCTCTGAGTTTGATCCCTGCGAGCAGTGCAAGCTCCAGAAGATCTTGTGGTTGATTGCTGAACACGTTGATCTCTTGGGGGTCTTGGGGGTCCTTGGCAAAGTGGCCAAGTCTATGGCAGTTATAGCACGCATCGGCTTTTCGAGGACAATGCTCCCAATGATAGCCTTTCTGCCCACAGCAGAAACAATGCATGTCTTGAGTTTTGCACTCCCCAGAGTGCGCTTTCCTGTACCTCCTGCAGTCTCTCATTTCAGTGTTGGCCGAAAAGGCCTTTCCTTTCTTTGGGGATGAAGATGGTTGATTGGATTGAGGAGAGGATCGGGATGATCCAGACTCCCGTTGCCTTTTTGGTGGCGACGGTTGAGTAGGTACCGCAGCATTTGACCCCATGACGTACCCGGATAGCAACACAATCTGCTTCACATTATGAGCAGCCTCCAACATACCAGCAAAAGTTGTGTACCGAACGCTGCTCATCGTTCGGCGTATTTCATAATCCAAACCGGCGTCGAACTGGCATATCTTTCTTTCCTCCGTATCGACTTGATGGGGTGCGAACAAACTTAAACGAGTGAACTCGACAGCGTATTGAGTGACTGTCTTTGTTCCCTGGGTCAGATTTTAAAATTTTGCCTCAAGACGGCGCTTCTCGTCGGCCGGACAGTATTGTTGAGAGAATACTTCCTTGAACTCACTCCAGGACATGTGTGACACTACCTCCATCGTCAGCACATTAATCATCGCGTCCCACCACATGACTGCGTCCCTTGCAAACATCGTCGTGGCAAATCGAACCATGTCCTTTTCAGCGTAGTCGCAGATTCGGAAAGTTCTTTCGGTGGTGGTGATCCACTCTAGTGTCGTCACGGCATCTCCAGTCCCATCAAAAGTAACAACTCCGTTACTTTTGAAGTCCTTAAACCTACACCCCTTTGCTTTGTTAGAAGAACCAGTTTCTTCTTGTCTTTCCTCTTGTTCTCATTGTTGCTGTTGTTCCTTGTTCTTTCTTTTGTCAGCCTTTCGCATGG
>JAANYP010000978.1:0-48498 GCA_020465985.1 Centrapalus pauciflorus
CACTACAAATCGCGAACCGTACAGATAATGACGCCATATCTTCAACGCAAACACTATCGCGTCTAACTCAAGGTCGTGCACGGTATGATTCTCCTCGTAGGTCTTCAGCTGTCGCGACGCATATGCAATCACCTTGCCTCGCTGCATCAGAACACAACCCAAACCGGTACCTGATGCATCACAATAGACCACGAAATCCTCTGTACCCTCGGGCAATGCTAACACTGGTGCCTGACATAACCGGGATTTCAATTCTCTGAAAGCCGACTCCTGCTCATCGGACCACACAAAAGGGACGGACTGCCGTGTCAATCTCGTCAACGGCCTGGCAATCCTCGAAAAGTCCTGAATGAAGCGACGGTAATACCCGGCTAGGCCCAAAAAGCTACGGATCTCGGGCACAGTCCTCGGCGGCTCCCAATTCATCACGGCCTCTATCTTTGCCGGATCCACTGAAATACCCTCGGCGCTCACAACATGCCCCAAAAACTGGACCTCGCGCAACCAGAACTCACACTTGGAGAACTTCGCATAAAGTCGCTCCTTTCGCAGCACAGATAAAACCTCTCGCAGGTGCTGCTCGTGGTCCTCGGCACTCCTCGAGTAAATCAGGATGTCGTCGATGAACACTATCACGAACCGATCCAACATAGATCTACACACCCTGTTCATCAGATCCATGAATGCCGCGGGTGCGTTAGTCAGTCCGAAAGGCATGACTAGGAACTCGTAATGGCCGTATCTCGTCCGAAACGCAGTCTTCGGCACATCCTCATCTCTAACTCTCAGCTGATGATAACCCGATCTCAGATCTATCTTCGAAAAGAAGCTCGAACCCTGTAGCTGATCAAACAGATCGTCGATACG
Source organism: Centrapalus pauciflorus (assembly GCA_020465985.1). Classification (NCBI taxonomy): domain Eukaryota; kingdom Viridiplantae; phylum Streptophyta; class Magnoliopsida; order Asterales; family Asteraceae; genus Centrapalus; species Centrapalus pauciflorus. The sequence continues at coordinate 868 of JAANYP010000978.1, forward strand.
TGGAAGCGGATAACGGTTCTTCACCGTCACTTTATTCAACTCTCGCTAGTCGATACACATCCGCATGGAACCGTCCTTCTTCTTCACAAATAGCACGGGAGCTCCCCACGGGGACGAACTCGGACGGATAAATCCACGATCAAGCAACTCCTGAAGCTGCGACATCATCTCTCTCATCTCGGTAGGTGCCAGCCTATAAGGCGTCTTCGCAATAGGCACCGCTCCAGGGATAAGGTCGATACGGAACTCGACCTGACGATCTGGCGGTAACCCAGGCAACTCCTCTGGGAATACCTCAGGGAACTCTCGAACTACAGGTATATCCGCTAGGGTCTTCTTCTGTAATCTGGCGTCAACAACATAAGCCAGAAAGGTCTCACATCCCTTCGCGACATATCTCTGAGCTCGGGCCATAGAAACAATACCAATCTCACCTCGGCGCCTCTCGCCGTATACTGTCACCGTCTCACTGTCTGAAATGGGTATCCGGATCATCTTCTTCGCACACAGAATATCGGCCCGCCTGGCTGTCATCCAATCCATACCCACTATCACATCGAAACTGCTAATCTCTATCGGCAGTAGATCGATCGAAAACCGGTGAGCATCTATCTCAAGGACACAATCTCTGTATACCCGACTCACTAAAGCAGTACTACCGTCTACTCTCTCAACGACTAACGGCACAGATAAAACAGTAGGAGGCACAGAAAAATATGCACAGAACACAACAGACACATACGAGCGATCTGCTCCAGAATCAAACAAAATACGAGCACTAAGCCCGTTCAGAATGTACGTACCAGATACCACATCGGTAGACTCGCGGGCCTCCTCTGCCGTAGCCTGAAATACTCTGCCCCTGCCTCTGGGTGCTGACTCACGACGGCTCGAAGTCGACGGCTCTGCTCTAGCACCGCTGGTGCTCGCTCCCTGCACTGCTGGCGGCGCATCCGGACAATCTCTCACAATATGACCTGGCCTCCCACAGCGGAAGCACAGGGAATCCCTCGAAGTACATGTAAAAGATGTATGGCCATACTGACCACAACGATAACATCTAGGCTGCTCCAACACACAGGGACCGGAATGGCGACGGCGACACCTCGGACAGTCTCTCTCTCCAGCTGAACTGTCTACCCGACTCCCTGATGGCTGGGACCCCTGTCCCACACTACTCTGACTCTGACTCGGAGCACTGTAACGGGAAGTCTGCCCCTGACTCTGATTGGCTGTCCCCGACCCCTGATACTGCCCAGACCTCCTGGATCTACGATCTCTGCCTCTGTCTCTATCTCTGCGAAATCCTGAACCCTGAACCTGCTGCTGCTCAGGCTGTCTCTCCCTCTGAAAGTCCTGGGGCTCTCGGTAGTAGCTACGGGATTGCTCGAATGTCTCTGTCCTCTGTCTCTGGGATGGGGGCTGACCCCTCTGTCTCTCGATCTCCCTCTCTCGGACTCGGGCTAACTCCAATGCCCGCGCAAAGGTAGGAGTATCATGAAGTCCGACGAACTCCCGGATATCCGATCTCAACCCATCAATAAAGGCATCAGCCTTACGAACCTCTGTTTCCACGTGCTGAGGCGCAAACTGAGCATACTCGTTAAATCTATCCACATACTGCTGAACTGACATACTGCCCTGCTGAAGGTGCAAGAAACGACGCTCCATCTCCCGGCGCTCATCCCGGGGAATGTACTGAAGCTCGAAGATGGCACGGAACTGATCCCATGTCATAGCATAAGCTGCTGCAGTAGTCATAGATGACTCAATGGACTTCCACCACTGTGAAGCCCCTCCCTTTAGCTGATAAGCCGCATAGCCGACCATATCACGAGGGTCGACATGGGCAACTCGGAACGCTACCTCAATCTCTCTCTCCCAAGCCATAGCCGCACCCGGCTCGCCACCGCCTCGGAACTGAGGTGGGGCTCCCGCCATAAAGTCCTTGAAGGACCCACCTCGAGGAGCAAAAGAAGAAGATGCCCCAACTACTGTCTCGGCACTAGTCACTGGCGGCGGATCAACTCTCTGTCTCTGCTGCTCTCTCTCTCTGTCCCTCTCCCTGTAGAACTCAGTCAACACTGATAACATCTCTGACCGGCGGACATACTCATCTCCCGCTGGTCTCTCTGGCCCTGAACCCTCGCCATGATCTGCCATAACTACCTGCACATATCACAAAGGTAAGATAACAGATCGATCACCCAGCGTTATACTATAAGCTAGGTCAGTTAATTCCGCTAAACTCAGTCTCAGGGAAGGATCCCACAGATCTGAACACGGTAAGAGCACAAGCATCCACTGATACTCAGTACTGAAACCACAAGCTCTGATACCAAGCTGTAACACCCACAATTCTCACACAAATGCCACGTCAATACAATACACAGGTGGCAATATCGCAATCATCTCATAATGCACATGTCACAGGGTTAGCGGAAAACACTGTTAATTAAAACTTTTAACACAGAGTCATACATCGTCTCATAACCGACACTGATACATAAACACAACAGAGTATTGATAACAACTCTAAAGTCTAGCGTCAAAATACAGTCAGCATACACGGCTCTAAACTGCCCCGATCCCTACTTCGGCTGTTGCGACTGTGGCTGCGGCCCCACGGTATGACTGCCTGACACACACAGAAGACTCGAAAACATAAGCTGGACAGCTCGTGAGTACGCGAGGGTTAGACTCTGCAGGTAAACACATATAACATACACAGCACATATATCTCAACGCACATATGCAACTCTATGCATAACACATATCTCTGCTCGAAAGGGGACCACGTTCCCCGGCTAACAGGCCGCACACAGCAGCGGTTAGCTACTCAATAGGCACAGGAGCGACCTGGCAATATCTCTGCCGTATATATACAGCCTCATATCTCGTGACTGGTTAGGGACAGTCAGCCTGCGCGATCACATATCGCGGGTACCTGCAATTCAAACACATATAGCACGTATAGGGTAGAGAAACTCATACCTGCGCTGTACCTCTGTCTCATATACACATATCACATCACCTAACTGACTCGTAAAAGACTACGCGCGATTTGTAAAAGAACTCGAGTACTCACCGACTACCCGAAACTTGATTCGAAACTCGGAATTCTCAATGCGGCTCGGCACGTGATCGGCTAGAACCTGTAATTGTCACGAATTCTCCACGTTAACACAACTCAATAACCATGTAATTCAGGTCAAGCATAACTATCGCAATTAACATAAACCCGAGACACAATCCCGGATAATTAACCGATCCCCGAAACCCTTTTACGGAATTCCCAACGAGACTCATAACCCCAAACAATTCAGTCCGACAATATCCCGAAGGAAATCGACACACTAATCACCCCAAACCTCCCCGAATGCATCAAGTCGGATTTCCCAGCAGGCTGCGGCTCGCGCCGCTAAGCCCCCTGCACTCGCGTCGCGCCCAATTCCTTCTGCGCGTCGCGCCGCGGCCCCCTGCGCGTCGCGCCGCGACCAAGCACCTGCTCCCAGCTCTGCTCTTCGATGACTATGGCCGAACCAGGGGATATCAATCCTCCCCACACGATTTTAACAGCAAAGAAGCACCAAACTTATACATACACAACCCATATACTTAGAGCAATCAATTCCCTCATACAACACAACATGAATTACAAATTAAAACCCCTAAATTGAAGCTCCTTACCTTGGGCACCTCAAGAACACAAGAAGAAGGTGAAGAACACAGATTCAGCAACCAATTCCAGGATTGAAGTTTGTTTCTCTGCTGGAGCTCCTCTCAATTTACACACACACACACCTTGGCTTTTTCTTGAAAATGAAGGCAAAGGAAAGGGATAAGGAATGGATAAGGAAGCTCATATATATCTGCCTTTATCTTTATTCCGGCTCCGAACCCATTAACCCGAACCCGATATCACTTTTTCACAATTTATATCACTAGGACCCAATTAAATCCACGATCTCAAAGAGATAATTAATCCGCTAATCATTAGCTCGGGGACACGTATCACTCGGTTTCGACACATTAAATCCACGAAATGGAGTTTAATTGGAACACGCAATAATTATTAAAATAATGAGCCAATAAATTAAATCCACGTACCAGGCTCAAATCCGGGATGTTACAAATCCTCTCCTCTTAAAAAGATTCCGTCCCGGAATCTAGCTCGGACTCGGGAATAGCTGCGGATATCGGCTCCTCATCTCGGCCTCGGGCTCCCAGGTGGCACTAGTACCCTTATGATGCCTCCACTGAACGAGTACTAGCGCAATCTCTTTATTTCGCAATCTCTTCACTTTACGATCGGTGATCGCCTCAGGCTGCTCGACATATCTCAGGTGATTATCCACGGTTATCTCAGATAACGGCACAAACTGATCATCCTTGGCCAAACACTTCCTCAGATGACTCACATGGAACGTATCGTGGACTCCGGCCAATTCGGGAGGCAATCTCAGTCTATAAGCCTGATCTCGGACTCTGGCGATAATCTCGAACGGACCGATGTACCGCGGACTCAGCTTACCTCGATGCCTGAATCTGATAACTCCCTTCCACGGCGACACTTTCAACATCACGCGATCCCCAACCCTGAACTCGAGTTCATTCAGACGACGATCGGCATAACTTTTCTGCCGGCTCTGTGCTACCCTCATATGCTCGCGGATAACCGCCACTTTATCGCTCGTCTCCTGTAACAACTCGGGCCCACTGATAGGTCGCTCGCCGACCTCGCCCCAACACACAGGGGTTAGGCACTTACGCCCATACAGTGCCTCGAACGGAGCCATCTTGATGGAGGAATGGTAGCTGTTGTTATACGCAAACTCGACTAACGGCAAGTGAACGTCCCAACTACCACTAAAATCGATCGCACAAGCTCGGAGCATATCCTCGAGAGTCTGATTCGTCCGCTCTGTCTGCCCGTCTGTCTGAGGTCTGTACGCGGTACTCAACTGAACTCTCGTCCCCAATTCGCGCTGAAAGCTCTGCCAGAACCTCGAAGTAAACCGCGTATCTCTGTCAGACGTAATCGACATCGGAACGCCATGCCTCGACACTATCTCATTGATATATAACCGAGCCAACTGATCCATAGTGATGGTACCCCGAACCGCTAGAAAGTGAGCACTCTTCGTCAAGCGATCCACTATCACCCAGATCATATCATTACCTCGAACGGTGCGCGGAAGCCTGACGATGAAATCCATCGTGATATGATACCATTTCCACTCAGGGATCTCTAAAGGCTGCAAATGCCCGTGAGGCTTCTGATGCTCGGCCTTGACTCGCAGACAAGTCATACACTCCTCGACGTATCGGCCCACATCTCTCTTCATCCCTGGCCACCAATAGAACTCGCGCAAATCTCTATACATTTTGGTGCTCCCGGGGTGGATAGACAATCTCGAACGGTGCGACTCATCTAAAATCAGCTGCCGCAGATTACCGACTCTCGGAACCCAAACCCGATCATGAAACGCCCACAAACCCGATCATGAATCTGATAACTCCCTTCCACGGCGACACTTTCACAATTTATATCACTAGGACCCAATTAAATCCACGATCTCAAAGAGATAATTAATCCGCTAATCATTAGCTCGGGGACACGTATCACTCGGTTTCGACACATTAAATCCACGAAATGGAGTTTAATTGGAACACGCAATAATTATTAAAATAATGAGCCAATAAATTAAATCCACGTACCAGGCTCAAATCCGGGATGTTACATTTTGCTTCAGAATATCGAATGCCTCTTGCTGTTTATCGGTCCAAACGAAAGGAGTATTCTTTCGTGTTAACATCGTAAGTGGTACAGCAATCTTTGAGAAGTCCTTTATGAATCGCTGATAATAACCGGCCAATCCAAGGAAACTTCGGATTTCTGAGGCATTACGAGGCGTTTGCCATTTCTGAACGGCCTCGACTTTCGAAGGATCAACGGAAATTCCTTCGCCAGAAACAACATGGCCAAGGAACTGGATCTATAAGAATCAAGATAGAAATTCAAATTCTGAGGTGAATCAAAGAATAGTTAAGGAAACAGCTCAAGACATATATATTAAAGATTATACCTGTCTGAGCCAGAATTCGCATTTAGAAAACTTTGCATAGAGTCTTTCTTTTCTTAATAACTCTAGCAATTGCCGCAGATGAATAGAATGATCAGCCTCCTTTTTGGAGTAAATCAGAATATCGTCTATGAACACGATAACTGATTTATCCAACATTGGTCTGCACACGCGATTCATGAGATCCATGAACGCCGCTGGTGCATTCGTTAATCCAAACGGCATTACGAGAAATTCGTAATGACCGTATCTTGTACGGAAGGCTGTCTTTGGAACATCTTCTTCTCTGACTTTTAACTGATGATACCCAGATCGAAGATCTATTTTCGAAAAGTAACTGGCTCCTTGTAACTGATCAAACAGATCATCGATTCTGGGCAGAGGATACTTATTCTTTATTGTAACCTTGTTCAACTCGCGGTAGTCGATGCACATACGGAAGGTTCCGTCTTTCTTTTTGACAAATAAGACTGGTGCACCCCACGGAGAAGAACTCGGTCGGATAAATCCCTTCTCCAACAGCTCTTGCAGTTGTTTTGACATTTCCTGCATTTCTGCAGGTGCAAGTCTGTATGGAGCTTTTGCAATAGGAGCCGCACCAGGAACCAAGTCAATACTGAACTCGACTTGTCGTTCCGGTGGCACTCCGGAAATATCGTCAGGAAATACGTCTGGGAACTCACAGACGATAGGAATATCGGATAATGATTTCTTTTGGGCTTCAGAGATAGATTCAGATGAGACATAGCATACGTAGGATTCATGACCCTTAGACAAGTATTTGTGAGCCTTTTCTACAGATATAAAGCAATGCGCACCTTTCCGCTTCTCGCCCTTGATCTCAAGTACTCGGCCGTCTGAAGATTTGATTCTAATGACTCGCCGGTTGCAGATAATTGTAGCCTCGTTGTTCATTAGCCAGTCCATGCCGATGATGACATCGAACTCTTTCAATGGAATCGGGATGAGGTCGAGATTGAATACAATATTATCTACGAGTAATGTGCAGTTTCGATATACAGAATCAGCCATAACAAAGTTGTTACTGGCTGTCTCAATGTCTAGTATAACTGGAAGCTTCGATGGGAACTTAGATAATCTTGATGCAAAAGAAGTCGATATGAAAGAACGACTTGCGCCAGAATCAAATAATACGCGAGCAGGTATCGTATTTAACAGAAACGTACCGGTGACTACGTCAGGTGTTTCTCTCGCCTCTTCAGCCGTTATTTGGAACGCACGTGTCCTTGCAGTTGGTGTTGCAGCAGAACTTTTAACTGTCGACCCTCCAGCTGATGACTGTGGCTGATAACGTGGTCCGCTACGACACTGATACATGAAGTGCCCTCTCTTTCCACATTTCGCACATCCACGTCCCTGCTGTGGACATTCTTCACTACTATGACCGATCATGTTACACGCGAAGCAAGTAATGTCATCCGGATTACATAGTCCCATGTGAGACTTTCTGCATCTCTTGCAGAATCGCGGTTCGTTTGTCAGTGAGTAGGCTTGCGCTTTCGGTTGTGAATTATGCTGATAGGATTGCTGAGATTGCGACTTATTTGGCTTGAAAAATCTGCCAATTCGCTGTTTCTTTGGAGGAGACGGATTCATCGGGTTAGTAGACGGAGCATATAGCTGATCGCCGTACTCTAAGTAACCTCGCTCGATTTGTCTAGCCGCTTCTACCATTTCCAAGTAACTCTTGTATTTGATCGCGCTCATCGGATGTCTGTACCTTGGATTGAGTCCTACACGAAATCTATTCATCTTTCTCTCCTCGGTAGCTACTTGATAGGAAGAGTAGCCGCATAGTCTTGAAAACTCGTGTTCGTATTCATCAACTGTCTTCGTTCCCTGAGTCAGCTGCATCAACTGTACCTCCATTTTATCTCGTTGGTCAATCGGGCAGTACTTTGCATTGAACATTTCAAGAAACTGCTCCCATTCTAAAGTCTGAATCACCTCCTCACCATAGATACTTCGCTGGGTTTTCCACCAGGCACGAGCAGCTCCAACAAACAACGCAGACGCGTAGCTCACTTTCTTAGAATCTAAACAGTCAGAGATTCTAAAAATTTCTTCCGTATGACTGATCCAATCCATCGCCTGAATCGGATCCACAGTACCCTCGAAATTCAGGGCACCGCTCGCTTTAAAATCTTTAAATTTGCAGCCTTTTGGCTGAGCTATTTGGGTTTCTGGATTTGAATTATCAGAATCAGATTCTTCATTCTGGACTTGCTTATCTTTTCTCTTATTTTTCTTATCTTCTCGTCTTTTAGCTTCGGCCTCATCTCTGGCCTGAAACTGTTCTTGCATTATTTTGTTCTGTTGTTCTGAGTGTTGGGCTAGAAATTGTTGCATCATTTCAAACATTTGTTGTTGGGTCATATTGTTGGGAATATCACCTGATCCTGATCCTGACATCTTCTACTGAAAATTAAAATCAATTAACTATCAGTTTATAGACTTAGATCTATGTACCCTTTTTCCCATCCTAACAGTCTGTACATCCTATCTCAGTTCAAACCACCTAAATGATTGATACATATGTATTGCTTCAGTTTGAGATCAAGTATACTTACGTAATACTTGATTCACTCAAACTAGTGCTCTGATACCATCCTGTGAAGACCACCCCTTACGGGGCGGTGCTCACTAGTCTAGGTCCCAATTCATGGAACACATTATCAATCATACTAAGATAGGGTAATTAATTGCGGAATTAAAAATTACAAGTACAAACATTTTAGGATTAAGTTCATTACAAATTTCAGATTTTCAAATTAAAGTTATAAAAGGGTAACGTCTAATCTAGTCATAACATCATAAATCGCATCAAGTCTACCCAAAACCATCACAACTGCTGTCTTCCAATCGGTACCAGAAAGTTGTTGAGTAGTGGTCTAAGAAAGCTTCAAAACTTGAATCTTGAATGACCTAAGTACTAGGTCCTGCAGGTGATTTTCCTTTGGCTTTTCCTGTAAAATATTAGAGCAACATCTGTAAGCAAAGCTTAGTGAGTTTATAGATTTTCAATATTAACATGCGTGTCAAGCGGAGTCATAAATCTAAGCGTGATATGTCTTGGCTGCCGCTACAGCCCTCATGATTGAGATATAGTATCATAAGATCGGATGATGTTCAAGCCACACTCACGCTTATATCGTGAGGATCAGCCACATACTGGGCTAGCTACCAGTAAGTCAATATGGCGGAACATCAGAGGTCATTACCAAGTTCATAAGAACTGATGAAATAGCCGGGTCTAGAACAATAGACCATAAGGGCTAGTCAAGCTGAATCAATTCTATCAAATGTCTGATCAATAATGGAAGCATATGTCTTAGAAGTCATGATAACAACGAATCATAAAGCAAAGTCTGAGATAATATTAAATACAATCTGAAAAGATAAGCAAATAGCTATCATGATTCACTGGGCAACACCCATCCATGGTGTGCACAGGTCTCAATCCAGCTGATAAATGAATGTCAATAAATGTAACAGCATCAATATATCTCAACCGGATCTGTGCATGTTCAATTTGAATATCTATAACTCACTGTTCTGGGTCTTGGTCAAACAGATATAAGAATCTGCCACCTGAGTTATCTCAGGATTTTATCTCTGTCAGTCTGTAATCTGTCAATTCTTTTCAATCAGAGACCCGCTCTCAAGTCTTTAAGTCTTTAAATCTTTGTTCAGAATATACTGAACCTGTTCAAAATCATTTATGATAATATCATGTCAATTTTATCATCTTTATCTTCATCATTATCATGAAATTTCATTATTTCTTTTGGTCATTTAGAATCTGTAATTCTATCTGATTCTGATAACTTTCAGTTCATCAATCTTTATTCTTTTATATTCTCCAAACATTCACTAAATATATATATCAATATATATATTTATATAGTCATTTATTTTACTTAAAATATTAATTTATATAGAATCGGGTTTCGGATCACCCAAATTCGGATTCATCCGGATTGGGGACCCGGAATTGGGCACCCGAATTAACTCTTCCGAACTAGCAACCGAATTCGGACCAATTAGTGTCCGAATCAGTCATCCGAATTCGGATTTGGAACCGAATTAGGTGTCATCCGAAGTCATGTGAAATCCGAAATTGGGATATCCGAAATCATGGGATCCGAAATGGAATCAGCCGAATTGAATCATCCGAAAATGGTTTATCCGAATTCGGACTTATCCGGTTCGGATCCATCATGTTCTTAAATTTCCAGATTTTGTTCTTCATGTTCATATTTTTACTCATACGGATTTTTCATAAATTTTCCCAAAACTTACTTAAATTAACATGCAATGTATTCTATTGTTGTAATGTCATTATTTGAGTGTTTTTATACTAATTTCCCTATCAATTAACAAAATCAATCGGTCAAAATTGTCCAAAATAGGCAAGTTTTGGTCAAGAACACATATTTTCATAAAATTTAAATTTTCTTGCTTATTTGAACAATCTTACCTCAGATTTTTGTTTCTGTTTCATCTTTTAACCTAGTTTTAACATAATCTACAAAGATCTTTGACATGCAACTTGAAAATTTATGTTTTAAATTCTTGTTTTCGGTTTTTACACAAAACCGATCCAACACCACAATTATTGAAATTTAAACCAATAATTACCTTAAAATTCTTGTAGAATCCAATTGATTGATGATGTTTGTAGCTCCTCTTTGATTAATCTTCCCAACTTGATTGCAAATTTGTGATAATTCTTGATGTTTTGTATACTTGGCCGAGAGGTTAAAGAAGTTTAGAGAGAGAGAGTTGATTTTGCATAAATGATCATAAAAGATCATTATTTCGGTGTTTATATATAAATTTGATCATGTTTGATATTTAACCCACTTCTATTTTTGTATAATACATCTCTTTTATTTTACTCAATTTAATTATATCATAAATATAATATAAAATTATATTTACTTAATATATTTTTATTCTTAATCAATATTTGCAATCATAAATAATATAACAAAATTATATTATTATCTCAAAATAATCATTATATAACTGATCAAAAGTTGGGTTGTTACAATATCAGTTTTTTCTCTGCACCATTTCCATTATAAAACATTGGGAATAACCAACATTCTCAACTTTTTATCTCAGTAACTATTAACCTAATTAATTTTAAGAGAGAGAAAGAGAGAAATGATTAGGATCGTTTGATCTTGATAAATGATTAAAAGAGAGAAAGAGAGAAATGATTCTCAATATCCCCATCGGGTACGCGGGAAATCCGCAGGAAAACCCGCGGGGAATCGTTAAATTTCATATTATTGATTCATAAATGGATTTCCCCAATTCCCCGCGGGCTTTCCCGAGTACCCGATGGGGATCCTCGTATAATACCTGCGGTTTTTTTAAACGGGGACGGGATTTTCATTCCCCGGCCCGAATCGCCCTGTTGCCATCCCTAATTTTAAGTAGTGTTTACTACCAATATTTCCTAATAATTATTTTAATTTATATTATTGTCATGCATAATTATGAATAAATAAAGTTTACATAAAAACAAATGGATTGTTAATATATTTCGGTCATGTACCATCAACGAATCGAATTTTTTATGAAGCATATAATTAATGCCGTGACTGAATCATTATGGAATTTTGGTACGGGTTCGGTTTCAAAAAATTGATAAAAAATTTCCTCTCTATTTAAGTTTGGTCTCTTTGCTAGCTTTTGATTTGTGTTCAATTTCTTGTTGTTCATAAAAGAAATTATATGCCAATAGAACTTTCCAGTAACGCTTTATGTTTTTTTTTTTTGATTAACAAAGAACTAGCTTCATATAATTAAATAAGGAGAAATTGCACAAAAAACCTTTAAGTTTGATCATTTTTGCGATTAAAACCCCAAACAATTTTTCATTGCACAAAAAACCTCCAACCGGATAAAACTTTGTAAATTTGGGTTTTTTTCAAAAAATCTAAACCGGTTGCAACTTGGTGACGTGTAAGCTTTTTAATTAGATTTTTGCGTAAAAAACCCCCAAATTGTTTAGTTTTTTCAATAAAAACCCCAAATCATTTCCACTGAATAAAAAACTTCCAACCAACAAAGAAAACTAAATTAAGTTATCACTGATTGCATTTTGATGACATGGATATTTATTAAAATTTTATTTATCAAACAAAGAATTCGTTTCCCCATGAAACCTCCACCCTCTAAGCTATAGCGAACCTCACTGTTCTAGTGCTCTGGCTGATCATATTCAGAAACTAAAATGGAACATAAATAAACGAAATTAAACATAAAGCCGAATCTAAAAATGAAACTCGTGAATACAAAACGAAATCGATTCCATCGACACAATTGAAGTTAAAATTCAAGATTAAGTGGCAAAAGTTAATCGAATATACATACATAAAATAGACAGCATTGAACATTAAGAGGGATACAGTAATCGGAGTTACCGGAGGTAGAGGAGAAGCGAATAGGTAAATATGATTGTTGGTTAGAGGTGAGAAAAAAAACAGTTAAAGGTTTTAATCGAAAAAGTCATCAATTTCGGGGTTTTTTATGCAAAAATTCAGTTTAAGAATTATATATGTAGTGTCACGTAGGCGCCACGTAAGTCGGGTATGCCATGTGGACGCCACATGTGTGCCATGTAAGCATATCAACCTATTATAACCGGCAATGTCCTAATTTCAGAAGATTTTATCGGTTAGAGGTTTTTTGTGCAATAAAAAATGGTTTGGGGTTTTAATCACAAAAATGGTCCAACTTTAGAGTTTTTTTACGCAAATTTCCCATTAAATAATTAGATTTTAATATTAAATGTCAAAATAAATGATATGAAAATGTCTTATGTTTAATTAGGAAGCGGCGTTACTACATGCATACATCACTCTTCTAAATTTTTACTAATCTCACAACCTCTTACACACATGATTTTTGTTAATTACATGAGACCCAATGATTAAAAGATAAACTCCTCTCACATTAAGAAAAAGGTGTGTGATTAGCAATTAAGAAATGTGTACACATAGAATTACCCGAAATCACTATATATAGTAACATATTATCAAGCATCAACTAAATAGTAAATACGACATGTGCAACTCAACGGTGTATGTTTTGTGTTAACCGGTCATAATAGTAAAAAAAGTAATCAACACTTGATAATTGTGGAAATTACAATGATATTTTTTAAAATAATGATTTGTATTACGTGTTTCTTCCCTTTTGGCTTCCAATTAAATCAACAACTACTTCTGGGTCAATACACCATACATCTAAATCTAATACAACTTACCGCTACACAGCTCTTAACTTTGTTAAAAAAAAAACACACACACACACATGCCCAAAGTTTCGATTTCCTTCATCAATTAACCCCAAACTTAGGACTTACGACTATTATGCCCACGAAATTTTTCAAAAATTAAAATTAAAATAAAGTTTTGTTACTAAAATATAGAGTTAAGAACTAAGAAGAAAGAAAACAACATTCATGATCAAACGAGAAACCATGTGTATGTGTTCTGTACAAAAAGATTATGTGTCTACGACTACACCCATCCATCTGTCAATATTATCATCAAACCCTAAAAACAAGATTACTTTAAACCTTTCCCAAATCCTTCCCTTTTTAATCACTTGTTTCGAATGACACTTGAAGCCCTGTACTCTTCGGTACTTGACTCGAAGCCGCTTCAAGCCCATGAAGCATCTTTATCACATCAACCGTATCGTCCAGGTAGTACTTTGCCATGCTCGGCTTCTGCCCCACTGTACAAGCAAAAACCTCGGCAGTCCCTTGTAATGACGAGTTTGCCACAGAGCTTGCAATCTTCTCAAACATTTCCTCGTCTGACCGATCGTCTCCGATGCACAACACGAAATCCAAAGGATTTCCCTTGCTTTGCATGCTTGCAATCAGACTTTCTACCACCATTCCTTTGCTTACACCCTGCATATATCACCAAATTACCAAAATTTATGCTTTTTTTTCCTACAAGGCTGTAATGGTTGACAGATAAAAGAAGTCATTACCTGTGGGTTCACTTCAACGATTTGTTGTCCTCGTTTAACGACCACAGGCTCGTTAGCCAGCACGCTTTCAAGGTGATCGAGTAGCTCTTTAGCCTGCCACATTCCAAAATCAGGGTCGGCTTCTTGATGATGCCAAACCAAAGCACTCTCCTTTTGCTCTATAGATGAACCGTCGGTTGCTTGAGTGTAATGCTCCATCACTGGCAGTGCCACCTTCTTCCAATCCCCATCCACAGGTATGCCACCACAACATTCCCACTCGGAATCACCGCTCCACCTGGTTAACCACCCATGTTCTGCTGATAACCCAAGATTCTTACACAAATCAAACCATTTGCTTAGTGAATCCTTCCCTCTGCCGCTGACAATAAACACCACATTCTTTGGGTCGTTAGACAGCACATTCAGGATCGAAATAACCTCTTTGCTCGGAGTTTTATCAACCGAAGCCTGTGGCATCACTGTACCATCATAATCCAGCAAAATCAGCCTGCTGTTGGTCTTCTTATAAGCAGAAACAATGTGTTCAACCGATAGTTTCCTGAAGTTGAACCCAAGAGCCACCACTCGAAACCCCAAGCCAAACCCAACCCCCCAACACCTCTTGTGAAAGTGCTCCTTACAAGCCCTCTCAAGATCTTGATTGAAACTCCGGGCCCAATATCCAACATCATGAGAACTAACATACTTGTAATGCTTCTCGTGCCTCAGTTTTTTCTCGTTATCAGGCATCGTGATGGCTAAACTCATAGCTTCTGTTACCGAGTCAATATTCCACGGGTTAACCCTGATCGCGCCACTTAAAGATGGCGAACACCCAATGAATTCCGACACAATAATCACACTCTTTCTTTCTTTCGATTCATCATTACCTAACGCTTGATCTAACTGGGGACTACTTTGTCTTGAAACTGTGTACTTATAAGGCACCAAATTCATACCATCACGTACTGCATTCACAACAACACATTCGGATATCGCATAGTACGCAACCTTATCTTGCGTCGAAACTGGACCATTAACAAACACAATTGGCTTGTACCCATCTTGACCAAACCGCTGGTTAACCTCATCAGCCACACTCCGTGTCTCGTGTTCAACTTCTTGAATATCATGGCCCCTGCTTCGAGCCGGATTCACAATCTGAACCAAAACCACCAAACCCCGTAATGCAGGATAATCCTCCAAGAGCTGCCTCATAGCCAAAAACTTCAAGCTGATTCCTTTAAACATATCCATATCATCAACACCCAAGATCACAACTTTCCCATCATATGTTTTCTTCAATTCTTCGACCTTTTTAGCCGTTTGAATTGACGATTTCACGGATTCAATCTGACCCATATGGATCCCAACGGGTAGAATCTTGATACTAACTGTTCTACCATAATATTCAAGACCAATATACCCTCGTTTAGATTTGTAATCAAGTCCAAACATTCGGCTACAACATGACAGAAAATGTCTAGCGTAATCAAATGTATGAAACCCGATTAGATCACAATTCAATAGAGCTCGAAGGATCTCATCACGTACAGGTAAAGTTCGGTATATCTCGGATGATGGAAACGGACTGTGCAAGAAAAACCCGACCCGGACTCTGTGAAATCTTTTCCTCAAGAAGGTAGGCATCACCATGAGATGGTAATCGTGTATCCAGACATAATCTTCATCTGGGTTAATGACTTCCATAACTTTGTCTGCAAATACTTTGTTAGCAGCCACATATGCTTGCCACGCGACCCGATCGAACCGGGCTCCATGGGTCAAGGTCACGGGTAACATGTAATGAAACAGAGGCCATAAATAATGTTTACAGAACCCATGATAGAATTTGTTCTGGATTTCTAAAGATAAGAAGGTGGGTACGCACCGGAACTTGTCTAACAACGTTTGAGCCACTTCTTCTTGCTCCGACGGGTCGATATCGGCAGGTAGGGATCCGACATAAACGCACTCTACGTCAGGTCCGAACCCGGATTTGAGTTGGAGCACCAGTGCATCTGGGTCGTATTCGAATACCCATTTGTTTTTTTCTCCGTCGCGGTGAGCTTTTACCGGCAACTGGTTTGCGACAATGATCCGGCGCTCGGGAGTAACAGATGAAACGCCGTCGGATACCTGATCCACTTCATTTTCTCCTGTCCGGGGACAGTTATCTTCTTCAAACTCCGATAGGATTCCGGGTACCGTCATAATTCTGGGTATTCGAGGGCGATCAACAACGCAGGAATAATCATCAAGGTTCAGCAGATTAAACGATGATCTTGACAACATTATAACAACCAAATCGAACTAAAAAAGAAACTCAAGAAATGGGCTGATTTGTGAGAGAAATTAGTGAAAAGCGATAGGATTTGTTGAAAGGTGGATGATACAGGTGGGTAATTGGGCATTACACAGCTGTGAACAAATATTTGAATAATAAAAGGAAGCAAAACACGGGGATTTCATGGGAAGATTGTATTGGAATTGGAAAACGCAAAGAGGAAGAAGGTGGTGGTATGGTGAAGAGGATAAGAACGAAGAAGTAGAGAGACCGACTTTGCTTGCTGAAATTAATAAAAAAGAAACCTATAAATTTAAAAGAGTTATTTTAAAAAAAAAATTAAAATTAAAATTAAAAATGGGGAGATGCTTCGGGTCAACATCTGACCCGGTTTCTTCATCATCAATTCGTTTCACCTTCTAACTGTAACCGACTCTCTCTCCTTTTCTATCTCTCTTTCGCTAACTGGTTGTGACCGCCTACTTTATATAGGTCCGTCTTTTCCAGAGTTCCAAGTTTAGTAATCCAAATAAAGTTACAACTTATGATACATGATGTACAAGTTTAAATAACCTATGTTTTGGATCTAAGATTTGGTTCCCATTTTATCATTGGTACTCCTAGACTTACCGGTGATGTGGGTTTCCTGTGTTATTCTTCCTTTGTAATTACTTTTGCCAGTGCAGAAAATGCTGGAACCAGTACATTAGCTCTAATTTTTTGTATGTTATGCAGTAAAAGTTGTATGGTGCTGTAGATTTAGTATTTTTTAACCTGGAAATATTACCATGCATAGTTAGTCTAATAACCTTACTCTCACACCCCCTATGATTTAAGAACCATGCACAATATATCCAAATGTTTTGCACTATCATTACTACGAGAATTAAAAAAAACCCTCCTTATTTCCTATTATTTGGTTCATAAATAATCCCTTTACTCCGAAATTTTATGTATAATTTATCTTATGATAAAAGTTTATGAAAAAATTAATATTTCTTTCAATAGGCCTTTTCATCTTTTAAAAGTTTTGCCTCTAAGAGTGGAGGGTGTACCAAGGCCACTGGGTCTAGGGGTGTTCAAAACCGGATATCTGAAATTTCGGATAGTGAATTTTACTATCCGAATATTCGAAAATTCATTTTTTTTAAATTATCTAAAAAACAAATTCATATATCAAAATACATATTAAAGATAAATATATCACAAACTAAATGGATCCGGAATTATTTTACTCAAAACGACTAAAAAAGATTAAAAAATTAAAATATATAGAATATTAGTCAATAAATCTATAATATCAATATAAAACTAAAAAATATACATTATAATAATAATAAACACTCAAATATTATGTAAATAATCAATACTAAAAATATAAAAAATATTAAAAAGTATTTTTTTTTGGATTTTCGGATATCAGATTATCCGAAAATTTGGAATTTTAATATCCGAATCCGAAATTTCGGATATCCGAAAATCCGGATATCCAAAATTTCGGATAGTTTCGGATCGGATTTTCGGATTTTTATTTCGGATGCTCGGATTCGGATTTTTATGAACACCCCTATCTGGGTCAGCGGCTTGGCCACCTCAGCCCACCCCAGCGGTTACACCATTTCCTTCCAACGTCAGCCCCGCCAATCTCAGCCCCAACAGCCCACTATCCCCACTTTCTCTCTCTCTTCTCTTCTCTCTTTACCTCTTCTAAAAATTAATTGGGTAACGAGTATTGAGATAGAAATATTAAAATGGTATGTATTTCTAAAAAATTAGAATGGAAATGGTGGAAAGTAAAAAACTAATGTGTTGCTGATGTGTCCGAAATAATAGATTTCGAAGGGATGAGTAGACCGATTGGTTGTTTTTTTATTAAAGGAAACATGCATATTGTTATTGTTGTATCATGGAGGACTAAAAATGATAGATCATTGGTTTTATCTAAACTGACACGTGGAGGTGATGAGTTGTCCAAATAGACATGGCAGCCGGCAGGTGCTACCCCAATTCTGAATTCTCACGTTTCGTCCCAAAAAAACGAAACATATTTTTATTTTACGCTCCGTATAGAAAAAGGAGTAACATACTTGTTAAATAGCATGGGTGAGCAAAATGCGGTTTGAATCGGTTTTTCTTAAAAATCAAAATCCAAACTTTTGGTTTTTGGATTTTATAAACCAAACCATTTCGTTTTTTTCGGTTTCGGTTTTTGGTTTTTCGGTTTGGACTTTAGGTTTTCGGTTTCTTAATTTAATCGTTTTATATTTCCTAAATTTTTATTCTTCGTTTATAAAACCTACTAAATTAGTGACTCATGTACTATATGGGATATATAGGAATTATAGATATGGATATATATTTAAATATAATAACTTAAATATTATTATAAAAACAATAAAGTAATAATATTTTGATATTAACTGACATAGATAATTAACTAAAACTAATTTTAAGTTTTTTTTATTTTTATTAAAATAAATATATATTGAAGATATGAAATATTTGAAATATACAATAAAAACTAAATCAATTTTATAATGTTTTTTCCTTTAAATTTGAAAACAATATTTACAATATTATTAGAAAGTTATACTTTTATGAAAATTATTATAGTGTTATTCTTTTCATATTTAGATGTATTTTCAATGATAAAAAGCTTAAAATCATACTTTAATATATAAGAAATTTTTTGATTCAATTGATTATGAACAAAAATTTAACAATTACGATTGTTAACATAATTTTAAAATAAATATTAATGTACAAATTTATAAGAATGAGAACGGATTTTAAATTGATACATTTAATATACAATTAAACATTTAACCTTTAATTTAAATTTAAAAAAAAAATAAAAAGTTATAAATTCACTTAGATCATTATAGATAAAACATTTTAGGTAAAATTAGATGTTAACTTAGGAAATATTTAAAATTCTTTAATTATATAAGATTTCATTTAATATTTAAAAATTTCTAAAATAAATTAGATAAATTAATTGAGAGAGTTATATTAGGAAAAAGAGGCGGGAAAATGAAAATTTTGTGCATTGTGGAAGCGACACGTCACACGTGGCACTAAGTGTTTTGCTTTATTATAATATATTATAGATAGATTGTATAGTTGTAAGTTTAACAATAACAAATTTAATTATTGCTTAAATTCAATAAAAAAACAAGTTCTACGCTTAAAAAACAACACAAAACAAATGAAATCGTTAGTAAAAGAGAAAAATAAAATAAAAGCCAATAATCAAAAGAATGAATCACTAAAAATGTATTCAAATTAATAAATTTTTAACTTTCGGTTCGGTTTGGAGTTTTTTGGTTTTTGTGTATGACGAAACCGAAACCAAACCAAAATTTTCGGTTTTTGAAAATCCATCGTCCAAACCAAATTCCAATCCAAACAGTTTGGATTTTCGGTTTCGTTTTTTCGGTTTTGGTTTTTTTGCACACCCCTATTAAATAGCATCATTCGATGTTATAAATGAAGTCAATAAAATAAAATTTATAGAAAAATCATATAGGCAAGGATCATCATCAATTTTTAACATCACATAGATTCAAGATCAATGGAGTACCATGTTAGACTGGAGTACCGGGGTACCGTTTACAGCCAATCATTTATCATTGAAATTACTAATTAATATATAAAATTCTGTTGAAAATTGAATCCCACATCATTTAATGTGAGGGGTAAAATGGGTATGAAAAAATTTTAAAATGAGAATCAAATATTCTCTAAATCCCAAGAATTTCTAATTTGCAGTTAATAGAAATGTTGCCTATTTTAGCGATAACCCTCCATTGATATTTATTTCTTGCTGTCGTCCGCTTCAATGTCGAGTTTTACCGTTGTCTTCGTATACTGCACATGTTCATATTCTTCAATATAGTTTTAAATACACATGTTCAATACTGTACATGTTCAATACTACACATGTTCAATAATGCACACGTATATTGCAAATGTTGAATACTGTACATGTTTAATGTGTTTTATCCCTAAATATTCCCTTGCTGCACATGTTCAAATTCTTCAATATGATTTTAAATGCAATCACCAGTATATTGCACATGTTCAGTACCCTTATTGAACATGTTCAATAAGTTTTTTTATAGTAAGTAAGAGTATCAAATCCCTACAATTATGTGATTTCCTAAATCACTAAATATCATCTATTAATTAAGATAAAACATAATTGACTATATTACCTTTCTGTACTTGTAACCAAACATTGGTGGACTCCGGTTCTCCAGTCTAATATGGTACCCCATTGATCCCGACCCACATCACATATAATTTTAGTAGATTCTGTTTTCTAACCTGTATTTAAAATTACTTATTTAAATTGTATTCTAATTTTCAAATTAGTTTACAAACCCACTTGTTACATAGATATACTTAATAAAAAAAAAAGATAAATTACAAATTTTGTCTCTATGGTTTATAGAAAATTATGGCTTAAGTCTCTTAATTATAAATATTACACTGACAATCAATGTGATTGAGGTTTTGTAAAGAATTTCGTCTTTCAACAATTTAGTTATTTACAAGTGACAATTTTGTCCTTTTATTTTGTTTTACTTTTGGTCTCTAATCAAATTAATTTCTTTTTGATATATTTTTAGTTACTTTTTATTCTATTATTATTATTATTATTATTATTATTATTATTATTATTATTATTATTATTATTATTATTATTATTATTATTATTATTATTATTATTAGTATTATTATTATTTATGCAATATGCTATATTACTATAACTAATTATTTAATAACTTGTATTATTATTATTATTATTATTATTATTATTATTATTATTATTATTATTATTATTATTATTATTATTATTATATTATATTTAAATATACATACATTATCTCCAAAAGTATTTTATGTTATATACCATTTATAAAAACTGACATTGTTTATATATTTAATTTTGGGTTTAATATGAAAAAATAAACATATTTTCATATTTTTTACGGTTTAGTTCTCTGTATTATTTTTTCTAAGAAAGTCATCGGAAAAAAACCAACGTGTTCATCGGAAAAACAATGTGTTCATCAAAATACCCAACATGTTTATCGTTCCAACGTGATGCATTAGCGTATTTATCATTATCATCTTCATTTTGTACAACATATTCATCTTTTCGTAACCACCTTTTGTAGATGGTGGCGATGGACAGTGGCAGTGGTCTTGCATCGGAGATGATGACCACCTTTTCGTAACCAGCAACGATGCACAACATCAATGATGTTGGCGGGGGGCAACAACATCATGATGCACATCAGTAGTGATGGTGGTGCTGATAAACATCTTGATGGCATGGTGGTGGTGGTCATTGGCAGCTACCGAAGAGTGTGGGAAGAAGGAGGTTGTCGTGATGGATGGTGATGAAATGGAACATGAAGATCGTGTTATACATGTGTGACGATGGTGTAACCAATTGATAGAGAGATATTGTGGTGGTTGGCGGTGGGCGTTGGTGTGGTGAGCGATGAATGTAACGGAAATATATAGAGAGAGAAATAAGGGAGGAAAGTGGTGGTTGGTTGATGGTGATTGTGTAACCGAGAGAGATGATGGGGGTCGTTGGCGGTTGCTAGTGGTGATGCTCGGGTAGTGTGGTAGCGGAGAATGGGAGGGAGGGCCAGGCTAAGAGAGAGAGGAAGAAAGAGAGGGAGACACACACACACAGAGAGAGAGAGAGAGAGAGAGAGAGAGAGAGAGAGAGAGAGAGAGAGAGAGAGAGAGAGAGAGAGGAAAATAGTAAATGGATAATTTCAATGCCTAGTTTAACTCTTAGTTTTCTCAAATATTTTTAATTTAAATTTAATTACCATATATTTTGTATTCTGAAAATGCTCTTTATACACCCTTGGGCTTTGGTAGCTAGACCGATGCATAAAAGTTTTCAATTAAAACTCAATTCATTTTACACACATGTACATACTTACAATCAAACATAACTTTTAATAATATATCAATCTATTTGATTTTGTTTTGTGTAAAATTATCTTTGCGTGTATTTTTGTTGACCATGACTTATTTAACATGAAAAATTTTACCATATCCAGATATTATATTATGTATTGATGATCAAAAGAAAATGTGTTATACATACAACCTTTATAAAACAAGAATAATGTAGTTATAGATAAAATAAGAATAAATGCATAAAGTATAATGATTTGTAGGCCAATCCTAATCCCTTGTTAATTATATATACTAGAAGGATGAGTCCAACGATCCTAACGTCCACTCAAAAAGCTACTTTACAACACTTTTTTTTTTGTTAAGGATTAGGCCAATCTAATCTTATCGAATGAATAGCTAGGTCAATAAACATTTAATATTATAGCCTTTTTATTTTTGTTTTATACGACGTAAAAGGTTAAAAATATGATTTGAATGCAAATTAACTCCACGTGAGAAGTGCGCCCTATAATTCTTTTTCTTTTTCTTTTTCTTTTTTAAAAAGTCTATAAAAGTATGTAAATTAAAAATAAATAGACCTAACCATACATTAACAACAAACTTTTTCATAACAACAAACTTTTTCATACTTCTTTTAGACAATTTGTTTTTCTCCATTTGTGTTACACCTTATTAATATCTATAAACTTTTATAGTATAATCTATGAAGTTATAAAGATATCATTTACTCGGTTACTTTTTTAATGTGTTGTACTGTTAATGATCAGTGGTTATATGTGAAAAATAAGCTTTCTTTTTTTGTTTTTCCGAATGAACCTTTAAGAAGGGTGGGTTTTGTCCTTTATTATTATTTTGTTGATACTTTTTTGCTCATTTAGTTGAATACAATATTTTATTGTTTTATATGTTATATAAATAAGAATACTAAAATGAAAATAATATAAATATTTTACTTTCACCGTAAACTTTAAACTTTTTATGTTATTATTATTGAGACTTGTTGGGGGGTTTTTCGGGCTCCCTCCATCTCGGAGGGCTGTATTTTGATGTCATGCAACCCGTTTTGTTGGAGATCAATAATATTATGGTTTCTAAAAACATAATGCTAAAATGAAACTATAAAAATAATTATTTTAATTTCAATATAAGCTTTAAAGTTTAAGCCTATTTGTTGGATGAGAGGTATGACTTCAGTAACCAAAAAGCATCAACAACATTGTAGCATCAACAACCGCCGTTGCCAGTAAAACTGATCAAAGTTAAAGTTTGGAACAAAATTCCAACCACCGACAGGTGCTATGATCCTAGGACCCGAACATAAGCTAAAAACTAAGGTTGCGTTAGTTAACGAAAACTAGTCATTTTTCAATTTCAGTTTTCAAGTTATAGTCTTTAGAAAAAAAACAAGGGTTTCTATGAAAAGTGAAAACTTGTTTAGATGATAAAGTTTTAGTTTTTAGAATAATAAAATGAGTGATTATAAAATAAGAAAAATAGGATAGGTGATAGAAAAGTAAGAGAGAAAGATAGTATTATAAAAAATATAGGGTAGGTAATAGAAAAGTAAGAGAGAGAATATGAAAAATGATATTTTAAAAAGTGAAATAAAAATTTATGAAATTGTTGTAAATTAAACACGTTTTCATTTTCATTGAAAAGTGAGATGGAAAATTTGAAAATTTTCATAAACTAAACGCACCCTAAATAACTACCACTACCTTCACATGAACCTAATTTAAAATGACTTAATGTCAAAAAAAAACCCTTCATAGAAAATAAAATAAATAATTTTGAAAAGCAACAAGGATTCTAATCCATATAAGTAACACATAATAGTTACAATCAAAACATAATATGATTGAATATTAATAGATCCTTAACTGAAAAAAGTTATTTTATTTTCATTCCTTGGAAAGGCCATCAACCTTGTAACACCGACCTAAACATTCAGGGGTGTTTGATAGTCACTTATCAGGCTCTTATTAGAGGTAACCTCTTATTCGGTAAGAGGAAATACTGATAAGTGCGTTTGATATGCAGAAGACATAAGAGTCAAAATTCTCTTATCATGTCTTATCAGGATAAGACTTTGATATGCTTCTTATCACCACTTATCACACCAAAAAAAAATACACGTCTCTCCCACCCCACCCCACCCCACCCTTCCCTTACCTTACCTTTACCCCATACCTTACCTCACCCACCCTACCCCTACCCTATCCTAAACCCCTACCCCACCCCACCCTCAACATACCCTACCCTCAACGACCTAATCTCACCGTACCCTAACTACCCTTAACTTACTTATACCACCCCATCCCCATCTCCACCCTTAACCCTACCCACCCCACTCCCATATCTACCCTATCCCACTCTACCTCACCCCTACACTATCCCATCAAACCTACCCACCCCACCCTACCCCTATCTCTTCCCACCCACCCGACCTGAGCTCGTCCCACCCCGACCTCAAAACCTCCCACTCTCACCCCTACCCTACCCCTAAATCTACCCATCCCCACCCACTTTACCCCTCAACCTCCCACCCTACCCCTACATCATTACCTATCCTATTTACCCCACCCCACCTTACCTTTACCCCATACCTTACCTCACCCACCCCACCCCACCCCACCCCACCCTCAACCACCTAATCTCACCCTACCCTAACTACCCTTAACTTACTTATACCACCTCATCCCTATCTCCACCCTTAACCCTACCCACCCCACTCCCATACTTACCCTATCCCACTCTACCCCGCCGCTACACTAACCCATCAAACCTACCCTCCCCACCTCACCCCTCCTTATCCCACCCACCCTACCCCTATCTCTTCCCACCCCTACCCCTCAAACCTACCCACCTCACCCCTACCCTACCCCTCAAATCTACCCATCCCCACCCACCTTTACCCCTCAACCTACCCACCCTACCCCTACACCATTACCCTACCATATTTACCCCACCCCACTCTCAACCTACCCCACCCTTACCCTGCCTCTTACCATATTTATTATAACGAGAAATATTCCAACACTTTTTGATAAAATTTATTATTTTTCAATAACATATCTATATAACTTATAAACTTAAGTTATTTGGAAGTTAATAAACGTAACCTTATAAACTTTAATTGTTATTTGATTCTTGAAAGCATGTTGGTTATATGTTTATTGAATGCATTTATGTTACTTGATTATAACTTATAAACTTGAATTGGTTTCTTACTTAAATCTTGTTAATGTTATTTGAATGATATTAAATGTTTACATAGATCACTTTGATTCAATGATATTATTCTTACTTGATATTTGACTTTAATCAATAATATCTGTTTGGTTTTGGGAATTAATATGTAAAATTAATAAAAATAACAGAATCAGATAATTTATAAAACAAACAGACTTATTGAATTCTCTTATCAGATCTTAGTATCTTATCAGGACCACCTCTCATCAATCAGAAGTGGAATCAGACATCAGACAATTAACATCTTATGCAATCAAACAGCACCTCAATGTCCTCTATCATTATTGTTGATACCATCGGATAACTCCTATTGCTTATAAAATCAAATTTGCTATCGTTCTTCTTCTTTATTATTTTGTAGCTGTAAGTTGTTATGTTATCTATGACCTATAATCTATATTAAATACTGTTAAATGAGTAAAATATATATTATTTGTCATCAATTTAATAATGTCACGTGGCTTTATATCTAATTGATGTTTGTAATTTAAATTTTTTAAAATATATGTTAATTAATATTATCTAAACCAACGTAGAGATATAATTGTTAAAAATCAGAAATCGATTTATAACTAGTTGGGTAGGTAAAGTGGTCCGATATATATTTACTTATAAAAATATTCTAATAGATACCAAAAAACACTTTGTAGATATTTAATATCCCCTTGTGTAATGGATAACTCTATTTCCAAAAGAAAATCTGCTACATTCAGATTGATGTACAAAATGCTGTTACAAGTGGCGAAAGCATAAACGTGTAAGTAATTGGGTACCAAAGCCAAAGGTGAGAGGGTTGTGGAGATTGAAGAACAAAATGGTCATTGGAATTTGATTTCGAGGTCCCTACAAAATCTCTTGTTTACCCATTTCTACTCTCCCTGACACTCACATTGCAGCCCCTCCAGACTCAAGACAAAACCATCATTATCCATATCTCTATTTTCATATTTTCTACTTTCTAATCTATGTATTGTAGTAACTTGTAAGGAACAATATGGTTTTGGTTGGTGATTTGAGTGTTAAAACATTATCAAAGCCTTGGTTGATGGACATCAGCTTTGGGTTGGACGATGAGTTCGTTTTCGTGATCTTCTACATACCAACAGATATCGAGGAGTCGAAGGGAGTGCTGCGTTTAATGTAAAATTGGATTATCTTGATCTCGTGTAACCTGTAACACAAATTATGAATAGAAACGTTATTTTAGTTACACACGCATTATGAATAAAAACAATAACAATTAATTAATACATGATACAAATTTCTATCCAAAATTCCAAAGTACATAAATATCACATCAGGTCCAAGTCCAACCACATTTTTCTAACCGTTGTGACCCCAATGGGCAATAGACGATAAGCATTAAGCAAGAATAAGCACCAAGGAAGGAATCAAGGATATTACTTATGGCAGGTCAGTATCATTACTTTTGAAGAATGTGACATGTTGTCAACACCTGATTGGACTACATGTTTCCACGTGGTTGGTTGGACTGCTAACTTGCTGAAAAGAGAGTCAAACTGGACGAAATATAGAAATTTTTGTTGGATTTTCTGCTTGCCACTTACTCTTTTTTTTTTTCTTTTAAAAAAATCTGCAAAATAAACTTAAAGGAGCATTTATTAACTACAACATTTTTAATTTTTACTATTTCAAATTATTAAATACAAAAAATAATAATAAATCACCAAGACATCTTCGAAAGAGATCGCTAGTTTTTAGTCACATTTTTGGTGTATTGAATTTACAAGCGGAGCTGACAGATTGGTAATCTGTCTTTGAACATTTTTATTGTTTATTTTTTTTGGAATAAAATCATATTAACTTTTATAATTTTCGTATCTATAGAATTAAAATTAAAATTGATTAATTTATAAGTTTCACCCACCTTTGATAAAGTAATTAAAAATTTCTTCCAAAAACATTTTCTTGATTCCTTCTTAATTGTATATCATATTTTAACATGAAATAACGTGATATCTTCAACATGATATGAAGTTATGAACCCACTTATTATGTGAGAATTTTTAATAAATAGTTAGTTTAAAAAAATGTATGTAAACTTTTAAGCCATATAATGTTAATTCTTATAAAGTAATCAAACAAAAGTAAGTTATATGTCATATATAATATTTATCTATCAAAGTAAATAAGCATGAACAATATTTATTTTTTTAAACATTCTTTTAATTAATATTTCTAAATTTATATATATTTAATCGGTAAGTAAAATATAATGTTTATATATATTTGATAATAAATAAATGTTATGAAACATGATCTTATTAATACTGTATTATGTTTACTTTTTTATTATTTAATATTGTTTATATGATTTGTATTTATTTTTAATATATATTAATACGTTTATAAATAAATAATATATTTTAATTAGATATATAGATAAGTGTATATAATATATAATAATTTGGATGTAGATTTAAAACTTATCTATTTATTAATATTTAAAGATATAATAAATAATAAATTATATTTATCTTATATACATATATTAATCTTTATAGATATTAGAAATAATAATTATATTTATCTATTATTTTAGAAACAATAAAGTGTCATTAATTATCTTTTTAGGTGGAACGTTGTGATGTCATATGATAATTTGTGTGCTCTTTTAATGTATAGGTGTTAACATTAATTAATAATAAGAATACTCTCCAATCCATTTAAGACTTGGAAGATCCTAGCTACCAAGTGATCATTAAGGGTGTACATATAATTCGGGTGTAGCTGCAGATTATTGGAAATATCTGTGCTAATTAGTATGTTTTCCTCTTTGATAGAAGATAAAATTCTTGCGGGGATCATGCCTCAATTCAGAAATGATATGAAATAATTGAGTTACAAATAATCAAATGGAAATGTGTGCATGATAAATTAAGAAGAAAGGAGTTGAAGTAAGTTTGTGGGCAATCTGTGATTGGTGGGCAATCTTTTTAGTATATGCAATTAAGTGTTGGATACCCTAAAGAAAAAGGTATTGACAAAGTGGTTGCATGTCTTGGTGGGAGCTACGAGCTATAAATGGTCTGTCTAATGCCAATGGACATCATGAAGCACCCGAATGGATGGACCAAATTTTTAATGGAGTGCGTGTGGTTGTTTGTTGGTTGCTATAAATTTAAAGAAACCGAATTTTTTTTAATGCAGGTCTTTAGAAAAAGCAGAAATCATGGTAGATTGATATTTTTACACATGAAAATTTGATTTTATAGATTTTTTTTAAAAAAGTAATATATTGGGTTTAGCTGGAAGCGATAGAATTGTAAATTCAAAGAGTCTCTTATTAGTGATATTACAGTTATAATTGTTATATGTTGTCCCTTTCTTAGAGAAGAGATATATTGGGTCCTTGGAAAATTTCATTTTTTTTGAACGACAAACTATCCTACTCTTACTCCTAAACTACTCCTTTACTCCAAGACCTACTTTCATCACCTAAATTTCAACTTGCCTTCAACAGGAATCAAACCCGTGACCTTTCACTTATATAACACCTCTCTTACCAAATGGGCTAAACCCCATTGGTACTGGTAAATTTCATATGCCTGTCAAAAAATAGTAAGGATACATGCTAATTGCTAAAAAGAGAAACAACTTTGTGCATTTTTATCATTTATAGCAGTAGATTTAAGTTTCATGGAGTCCCATATTAGAGTGGAGTCCTGGAGTCCATATTAAATATACATATTCATCACAATAAAATATTTTATTTCATGCAAAAATGTAATATATAAATGTTCAAAAGTGTACTATTGTTGAACAATTCACATAATTTGAAGTTCATTACGATAAAAAATGTTATATTTAATGCAAAAATACAATATGCACATGTTCAAAGTGCACCATCAGATCACATGTGCATATTGTTTAAATATTTTAATTTTGCATGATATAAAATTTTTTTTATCGTTATAACTTCATATGATGTGAAGTCGTCAATTGTAATGCACTTTTGAACATGTGTATATTATACTTTTGTATAAAATAAAACATTTTATTGTAATGAACATATACATTTAATATGGGACTCCAGGACTCCAATCTAATATGAGACTCCATGGAACTTAACCCTATAGCAGCATTATTTATTTTTTATCATTAATAACATCAACTTTTACATTTTTTTTTATCATTTATAGCAAACCTTAAAAAAGTTGTTGTTATAAATGATAAAAAGAATACTAAAATTATTGCTATTTAGGATACAAAATACAAAAGTTGATATTATTCATATAAAAAAATACAAAAATTGATACTATTAGTGACAAAAAATAAATAATATTGCTATTAATGATAAAATATCAAAAAGTTATTATTATTTTTAGTAATTGACCGTCACAGTTACTCTCCCATTAATAGACCGTAGGTATGTCCAAAATATATAAAAGACAAGAAGCACCGTGGATATTGTTGAATGTAGGTGACTGGCTACTTTTTATTGATGTGGACAGGTTGTCAACGCCTAATTGGATGACATACATCCACGTGGTTGGATAAGACTCCAAAACTTACGTGGAATAAAACGCTAACACTTTGACCAAATGCACCATTTTTTATTTTCTACTTCACTTCATCTTCAATGTTTCATTCTTATTCCTATTTACAATAAGATTAAATTGAAACGCAAACTTGTGTTTAATAAACAGTAATTTTAGGTAGTCTTTTTTAAGTTTGCTAAATATGACTTGTTTTTCTTCTTCTGAAACTATACTTTAGAAATTTCATTCATAGTTTATAGTTTAGTTGATCAAAGTATCCAGTGTCGACGCTGAGCAAGGTATTCATTCAAACTAGTGTTATCTTTGATTTTCTAAAAAATTGTAATCAATTTACATCCCTAAAAAAAACTTCCGATATGAAAGCATGTTCAAATTCCATTATCCTATAAAAACTTAAAAACATTTTTTAGACCATGCTATCCTCACTTTCCTCTATAT
The DNA here is from genome assembly GCA_020465985.1 of Centrapalus pauciflorus. Lineage (NCBI taxonomy): Eukaryota > Viridiplantae > Streptophyta > Magnoliopsida > Asterales > Asteraceae > Centrapalus > Centrapalus pauciflorus. The sequence goes on from JAANYP010000978.1 coordinate 31,437, forward strand.
TCATTCCTCTAACACAAAAGATAAAGCTCTAGTTGTAGGTTACAGAATGGTAATCTTGCCATCTACATAGATCAATCAAGATTTACTATATGGTAATCGAAGGTGAGGGCATCAATTAGAAGAAATCAAACAATAGATTAAGGCATCTATTAGAAAAAATCAGATAGATTCAAAGAGGGTATCAATTAAAAGAAATCAAAACCAGAGATCATATCCAAAGACAACATCATCGACGAAGAAATCTAACGGTCGAAGGCAAAGAAGAAGCATGAATAATCGAACCTAGATATCACATTCAAATTAGGGCGATGGTCGACTAGAGCTGGAATGTGAAGCATGGATGATCAAATAGTCGAAGGTGGAGCAATCATAGGGCAGAGCGATTGATGGTCAGAGCAGCAGTCAGTCTCCAAATGATTGATTGATAAATCTTGAAGCATCAATTTCTTCAATTGAAGGTCTATTGCCGATGTTCATCTTCAATAAAGATGATTGAAAATGGAAGCATCAATATTAGACTAGATGGATTTTGAGCATGTTGCTAGTTATGTCAGTAGATGATAAGTATATACAGGGGTGAGTTCAATGGAAAACCTATATGCATCGGAAAACCCGGGAACCACTTTATAGCTATTGGATCAGGTGATGCATCACAGAGAAAGTCGATGCATCACGCGAGAATTTGATGCATTTGCGGTGGTGCATAGAGGTTTTCCGATACATGTTGGTTTTCCATTGAACCCACATCAGTATATACATATTGTAAAACAAAATTTGAACCTAAATTTAATTCTAATACCATAATTAATTTTTATGGCCTGTTAAGAATTTCAAGAAAAACATATAAATATTTAAGACTATTGATGACATGCCAAGATTATATATGGTGAATCCTAGTGGTAATTGTGATGTTTCATTGTCACTGATTAAGTTATAAGATACATATAAAGAGAAATTATATTGCAGGATTTTAGTATTAAACAAAGACGGAATTAGGAGTAAATCGGTAACACAAACAATAATAGTAGTCACTGTATCATCAGTGATGGTAATAATATTACCGTAGTAACAGTAGCAGTAGATAAGAAGTAGCAATGGCAAGAGTGATTTAAAATTTCCATTGATATAAAAAAAAAAAAAAAAAAAAACGAATAAGAAACCAAACCTGGGCTTGGGCTGTTGGGCTTCTTTTTTGGTTGTTATTGGGTCAGTTGGATCGTTGAATGAAGCAGAAGGTGAGATAACTGAGAAGAGGAGGGGAAAGTATGAAGGGGAAAAGAAGCAGACAACGATTCTATCGGTCTATCCTCAGTGAGACGCCGGTACTACTGGACGGACGACAGCTGGGGCCTGGCCTCCTGCTCCAGCTCCCTCTCTCTCACACTCTCTCTGACTCTCTCTCATTGGTACATGCTTCTCCAGTCAGAATCAGCATCATCATCTTCTTCATCCCGTGTGTAATAGAGCCATAGAGGGATTCGAACAAGTATTTCTTTTCAATATAGGTGACCAAAATGATATTATTACGTGGTTCCTTCTCGAATTCCCCATTTCAATCCTTCCCGCGTAAATCACCAACAAATTTCCCCAAGGTAAATTCATCATCTCATGGAACTTCCTTATATCATTTATATCCTTAATATTAATACTAACGGTGTTTCTGTAATTGCAGTATTTTTGTGGGAAACTGAGTGCATTGAGATTAAATGCTTTAGCTACTACTGCAAGCTTTCCGGTTTTCGATGAAGAACATGAAGGGAGCCCGAAAATTTATGACACGAATGTTCTGAATTATTCCGCACAAATATATGCTAATAATCAGACCTACTGTTGGCTTTTAGAAGGATTTATTAGTTATGGATCTCTACGAGATGCTAAGAAGCTTCATGGAAGGATCTTGAAATCAGGTTTTATTAAGGATTACGGAATTTGCAGCCGGCTAGCTGATGTTTATGTAGCTCAGGGTGATTTAAGTTATGCATGCCAGGTTATCGATGAAATGCCTAACAGAGACATATCTTTCTGGAATAATTTATTTTTTCTTTTGATTGGAAAGAAATTGACTTCAATGGTGATGGAGCTTTTCTCAAAAATGTTGGCGGAGAATGTTGACCCTGATGAAGTAACATTTGCAAATGTTTTACGGGCTTATAGTGGAGATAACGTTGATCATAGTAAAGTAAAGCAAATCCACACTAAGATCATTCGTCATGGTTTTGGTATGAATCATGTTGTCTGTAATCCATTGATCGATTTATATGCAAAGCAGGGGTACATAGGTAGTGCTAAATATGTGTTTCAAGGCCTCGGCATGAGAGATAAGGTTTCTTGGGTTGCTATGATCTCTGGATTCTCTCAAAATGGACACGAAGAAGAAAGCATTTTATTATTTTTTGAGATGCATAAATCTGGGATTTTACCCACTCCTTATGTTTTCTCTAGCGTCATAAGCTCATGTACAAAGATATCATTTTTTGAGCTAGGAGAGCAGTTACATGCCCTTATTCATAAATGGGGATTTTCATCTGAAACTTTTGTGAATAATGCTCTTGTTACATTATATTCCCGCTCTGGCGATTTATTATCCGCAGAACAAATATTTAGTAGAATGGATTTTCGAGACAGCGTATCATACAACACACTTATCTCTGGTCTTGCTCAGAAAGGACTAAGCGAGAAAGCTTTACAGTTATATGAGAAAATGCAGTCTGCTACCCTGAAACCAGATTCGGTCACAGTGGCTAGCCTATTAAGTGCTTGTGCAACAATTGGGGCCTTTCTTAAAGGAAGACAACTACACTGTTACGCAATAAAGGCAGGAATGTGTACCGATATAATCATCGAAGGCTCTTTACTTGACCTGTACGTAAAATGCTCTGATGTCAAAACTGCTCATGAGTTCTTTCTTACGACAGAAAAAGAAAATGTGGTTTTATGGAATGTGATGTTAGTGGCTTATGGACAATTAGGGGATCTACATGAATCCTTTCGTATATTCTCACAAATGCAGATTGAGGGGTTGAGACCTAACCAATTCACGTATCCTAGTATACTAAGAACGTGTACTTTAGCGGGTGCTATAGACCTGGGAGAGCAGATCCATTCACAAGTTGTGAAAACTGGATTTCAGCTGAATGTATACGTCTGCAGTGTGCTTATTGATATGTACTCCAAGCATGGAAACTTGGACACTGCACTAAAAATTCTCAATCGCCTTAATGAGAAAGATGTTGTTTCGTGGACGGCTATGATTGCTGGATATGCACAGCATGATTTATTTGTTGAAGCTCTTAGAACATTTAATGAGATGCTACACCATGGAATCCAACCAGACAACATTGGATTTTCGAGTGCTGTAAGTGCATGTGCCGGAGTTCAAGCAATCAACCAAGGCCGTCAAATTCATGGTCAAGCAGTTGTTTGTGGCTATTCGTCTGATCTTTCAATTGGGAATTCACTTGTTTGTTTGTATGCCAGATGTGGTAAAATCGATGAAGCATACTTGGCATTTGACAAAATTAGCGATAAAGATAATGTCTCGTGGAACGGATTGGTGTCTGGATTTTCACAGAGCGGGCACTGTGAGGAAGCACTCAAAGTGTTCTCTCGAATGATTGAACTTCAAGTTGAGACTAATATGTTTACTTATGGGTCTGCAGTTAGTGCTGCTGCGAACACAACAAACATAACACAAGGGAAACAAATCCATGCAAGAATAATAAAAACTGGCTACAGTCTAGAAACCGAGGCTTCGAATGTTCTCATAACATTATATTCAAAATGTGGGAGCCTCGATGATGCCCGGAGTGAGTTTCTTGAAATGGATGATAAAAACGAGGTTTCATGGAATGCCATGATTACAGGCTATTCTCAACATGGGTGCGGAGGTGAAGCTATAAAACTCTTCGAGGAAATGAAACAGTATGGTTATACGCCAAACTATGTTACTTTTGTGGGTGTTTTAACTGCTTGTAGCCATGTCAGGTTGGTAGACAAAGGGCTCAAATATTTCAAATCCATGAGTGAAGATTATGGCCTGGTCCCAAGAGCGGAACACTACGCCTGTGTCGTGGATATTCTTGGCCGGTCTGGGCTTTTGACCCGTGCAAGAGAATTTATCGAGAAAATGACAATCGAACCTGATGCTATGGTGTGGAGGACACTCTTGAGTGCTTGTACAGTTTATAAAAACAAAGAAATCGGAGAAATCTCAGCAAAGCACCTTCTAGAGTTAGAGCCCGAAGATTCCGCCACTTATGTTTTATTGTCAAATATGTATGCGATTTCTGGAAATTGGGACGAAAGAAACCGTACACGAAAATTGATGAAAGACAGAGGGGTGAAGAAAGTGCCAGGTCGTAGCTGGATTGAGGTCAAGAACACAGTTCATGCATTCTTTGTTGGTGATCGTCTTCATCCCTTAGCAGATGAGATATATGAGTATTTGGAAAGTCTTAATAAACGGGCTGCTGATATTGGTTACGTGCAAGATCGCTACAGTCTTCTGAATGATTTGGAGCAGGATCTGAAGGATCCATCTACGTGCATACACAGTGAGAAGTTAGCCATCACATTTGGACTTTTGACCTTGTCTGATTCAATTCCACTGCGTGTTATGAAGAATCTTCGTGTATGCAATGATTGTCATAATTGGTTAAAGTTTGTGTCGAAGATTTCCAATCGTAATATTATAGTCAGGGACTCATATCGGTTCCATCATTTTGGGGAGGGTGTCTGCTCATGCAAAGACCATTGGTGATTTGGATGTATTTGAGAAGTTTTAATGATCAATCACAGATAGAAGAGGAATTCAAAGATCTCAAAGATCATCTAGATTCCTCCAAAGAGTATAGGTATTTTCAGAATCATCACAATCATAAGGGTACAATTGGTATGGTGGAATCAAGAAAAAAGAAATTGTTTAGGTTTATAAGCTTAATTCTCCATTCTCTTTCCATATTTTTGATAAAGATGATGAAGATTGATATAGAAAATGCATAGAAACTCCATTCTCTTTTTGTCCTTTTGATTATCTCCATTCTGACAAGGAAATTAGAGAAATGGAACTTACAATAAAATCAATTCTCTATATATCTTCATAAAAAGGCTTGTAAGCCGCATACGATTCAGTTATCTCGGTTCCACTGTACCATACGCACCCAAAGTATATACAATTTCTTCTTGACCAAGTCAAGGTTTGTCTCTGCTCTTTCTCTCTGTTTTTTTCACTTGAAATCTTTGCATAAACCTGAGAAAGAGATACTTGCAAGCTGCATAATTTACTTGATGTAAATGTTAGATCGGATGTATCATATATGTCAACTGATTTCATATTTGCTATAATCATCACTTGTTTCAGGTGCAGAACGCTCCATACCTACACAGAAACTCAACAACAAGTCTGAAGTAAGAACTGATTATTTGCCCCAAAGCTATTATGTATCAAGTTCACAGTAGGTGGTGAATTCTATAGTAATTTGAGGTGTGTAGGAGTTAAGAGTGATTTAACTTAAAAAGCAAAGGGTTGTGTCTGGTTCTGATTATGGATACAGTGTGGGAGTTGCTAGCAGCAATGGAGCAGATATTTGGGCTGCAATCAACACCAGTTCCTTCAAGTCGCCGGAAATTAACAGACACAACGTAGATTTACCAATTAGGGGGAGATTTGGCGGAAGAAATATATATACACAGTACAGTTAAGCATTTAGGATAATATGACAGTACAAGATTATAGGGAAAGTATATAATCTTGGGTGTTGAATGGTGGAATATTGTGAATTGTAATGATCTGGAAATGGTGATCATGGTATGAGAAGCCTGTTATCTGCATCGAAAGTCAGATAATTTTCAGCAATGTAGTAATTATCAATTACTGTCATTGTGTGTCCCGTGACACGAACCACTGACAAATTCTTTCTGCAGGGCCTCAAGTTGATTTGACCTGTTTCGACATTCGGATACTGGATTTCCAAACTCCCATTCTGTAGGTAATCCATTCTTCAGTAGTTATCTCATTATGCGTGTATGAATTTGTATTCAACATTTTTTATTTTGTGATGTTAAGTTATGCAAGAGGAAGAAGTAAGCAGACTGATCATGGGAATGCAGAGCTCGACATTGGTAGTAGGGCTGCAAACAAGTTGAGTCAAGCTTGAGTGAGCTCGGCTTGGTTTGTTTTGGGTAGGCTCGAGCTCGGCTCAATAGCTCGATGAACGTTCAAAATGTAGGCTCGAGAAGTAATCAAATTAGGCTCGAGCTTGGCTTGAAAAGCTTGAATTTCCATAGATAAATTTTGAGTGTTCTTTTTTTTTTTTTTCTTTTTCTTTTTCCATATAGCTCAAACTCCATAAAATCTCAGTTCGATATTTGAAAAGCTCGAATTACTTAATAAAAACTCGACTCGATATGTGTGTGTATATATATTTAGGTTCAAGTAAGTCATTTAAAGTTCCGCTGGTTAATTTTTTGAGGCGGAGTTTTGGGATAACTTGTTCTTATTTAAAGTGATTGTTCCAAACCAGTTTGTTTAGATGTACACATCAATTGATCTAATAGTAAATATCATTGACATTTGGAAAACATTATAAATTAAAACATCTTCCGTTGTTTTTTTGATTTTCTTTCATAGTTTATGGAAGGTGAAGAAATCTGAGAGCCCTATGCTTAGGCTAAAAATGGAAAATCATGTCAGCCATGAAAAGACTTGATCATTCTATCGGTCACTGGTTGCGTTTTTAGTAACCAACTATTGCATAACTTAAAGGAAATACTTAGCCGGTTTAGTAACCAATTATTTGTAATTAAAACCGAAATTGGGACCAGAGGTACTGGAACCAAGCCGGTTTACAATGGAAAAGATACAAACTGGACTGAATCGAAAACCAAAATTATTAAAAACCAGAACCATGAAGAGAGCAGATAGAATTGGTTCCGGTTCGATTGTCAGTTTTCCAAATGAGTTGGTGGGAAATCTCAAAGATTTGGACTCATACGGCTGAATCTTTCACTTCGTTTGTCTCCTTCATGATGGATGCCAAAAGATGTAACTCGGTTCTTAAAGATGTTATAATGGTTTCTTGGTGGGTCCTTTGGAAATGGAGAAACAATCTTTTATTTGCGTCCTCGGAGGATCGAATTAAAATCTTGGAGGAAGACCCATTTCCTTGGGTTCAAAGAATGGGGGGTCTTTGGATCAAAAACCGGAATCAATCATCAAAGTTCATTTGGTCTGTTTGGAAGATTAATCCGTTATCGTTTGTTTCCTAGTTTCCTTTCCGTTGTAAGGTTGTCACTTTTATTTTGTGCCTCCAACTTGGAGTCATAAAATTTGGTTTTTAATACAATTTGCCTTTCAAAAAAAAGTTTTCCAAATGAGTCTTGCGTTTTGATGGTCGTAATTTTATCGAATTAAAAGAAAAAAAGAGATTATGGAATTTGATTTATGCATGCTTTGCTTCTTCGTCGGATCTAAAGCCAATTCATAACATAAATCCATGCACCGGCTTCGAATTTAATATTATAAATTCCAAAGTTTCTGTCGTTGATTATTCTAATTCAGAAACCAGAGATCTCCAATTATTTCTAAAGTTATGTCATTATTTGATTCCATGGTTATATTAGGCACCCTCGTCTTCTTCAGCATACATAGCGACTCCATATTTGGCACCCGTAACCGCCACATTATCAATTTCCGATCACCCGACCTTTTTCCCGTGTCATTTGCACGGGATCCAACCTCCAAACGCTTCATTCTCAGCTCCTCCCGAACCCCATCTCTCATCTCAGTCTCTGACTCCGGCTTTGTCAACACTCTTGTTTCTGACAACTCCCTCCCCGCCGACTCCTTTTTCCCCGACGTCATGGTAGATCCCATCCGCTCACGCATCCTTGCCACCGTCCACTCACCTTCCGATCCATCTAATTCTGCTCTTGCCACCTACCAACTCCACTCCCCTAACCGCCGTCTCTCCCTTGTATTCCTTTTTGAACCAGCCGCATCCATCGCTGCACCTGGTGCGGCAGGAGTTGCAGTAGATTTCTTCGGCACTGCTGTAATCACAAACTCTGCTGGCAACTTTATCTGGAATGTTGGTATCGAAGGACGACATTCCATCTTCTCATCATGCTCGATCTACAAGGAACACAACCAAATTAATGGTCCATGCGGACTAAACGGCATTGTCTACAACCGCAACGGACACTTCCTCGTCATCCAATCAAACACTGGGAAGTTATTTAAAGTCCATGATGAAAGCGGAATGGCTCGAGAAATCGAACTAAACATCAACCTAACAGAAGTTAGGGCCATCGACGTAAAAAATGATGGTGTCGTTCTACTATTGTCAAAATACAAGCTATATTTCCTTGATAGCGAGGATGGGTGGAACAGAGGCAAAGTCTTTGACGAAGTTAAACTCGACACAAGAAGGTTTCCTATCTCGGTGACTGTCGGAGGAGATCGTGTGTATGTCTTGTACGGGCATGTTGAAGAGGGTATGATTCACAATTCACATAGGGATGACTTTAGCATAGTGGGGATCGGACCAAAGCCACAAAGGGACTTCACTTGGATAGTATATGGATTGATCGGGTACGGTTCTGTTTACTTCATAAAACGGAATTTTAATACATGATTGGAACATTATGTTCAGAATTATGTCTAATGTATCCAGGTTTTCATCCATGCACAATAATCAAAATAACCAAGTATCTATAGCAGTTTTGTATCATGTTTTGGTTTGGTTGATAACGAAAAAAAACAAAAAGCAGAAATTTGAAATGAGGGTAAAAGGTTTCGAAGCCGTTATGGCTTTTGGTAACAGATGATTCATGTAAAACCCTGCAGGCTAACCCTTGTGCGTTATCTTGGAAAAAAGCCGACCACAGCTTCCCAATATCCTGCCAACTGCATGAACCGTAGCAGAGATTAAAACTGTGCTACCAAACCGGCTGACTAAACAGCTAAACCTACTACGAGCTCACCTGAGCCAATATGCCATTTCCGGTTTGGCCTTCGATGACTAGGCCTGCAGTAAGGCCAAGCATGGCCCATGCTCCATTAATAGCTTCTATTTGACGTCTCCTCTACAACAACATTTAATTATATATATATGAACCGAGCACAAATACTGCCACTCAAGCACTCGAAACACCAATGAGAGAATGGTTATGAAGACAATTGGACGATACTTACTTTAAATGTTTGTTTTGCTTTAATGGCTTCCATTTGCTTAGCAGCTAAACGCTTAGCTTCAACCGGATCAACCATGATCACCTCTTTCCTCTCCCTTCCACTAGCTATCGTAACCTACATAATCCAAAAACGACATTATTAGCTAAATCGTTTTGAAGAAAAAAAGTAGCACGGACCAGCAACTATACACCAAATACTACAACCATTCCTAGATTTTTACATGTAAAGCCTACTACTTTCCAAAGACAGAATTGATATGGATATTGCTTCTCACTAATCACCACAATCACAAAGTTTTAGTGTCATAAGCAATGTTTTTAACAAGAACCTTTAGAATCCATAACCTTTTAGAAGTTTATCAGTAACTTGTCTGACTGTGTAAGTCAAAATGTATGTTTTCTAAAAGAAAGTATGTAAGAGAACCTATATTAATCTCCAAAGTTTGCTATTATCTTACCTATAAGAATCATTGACATATAAAACTTGTTCGTTTAAGCCACAAACAGAGAGAACAAAGATTTTCAAGCACATACTTGCAGCTACACAAACTAACATAAACCACAAATAACATGAATCTAACTATCGTGCGCCTTCTTATAACATAGACACAGATTAAACCATCAATCACATACCTACAAAAGAGCATATTCAAACCAGAAATATTGGCATTACACATGTGGGGGACCCTTGGTTATCATACATTAGGATTAGCTACGCGTAATGCTTTGCTGTTGGTTCTACGAATGCCCGCTACTGAATCAATCTCTCTTCTCAAACCCCACCTGGAAACAGTCAAAGAGAAAAAGGATAGAATTTGTAAATTTATTTCAGGCCTCAAATACCATATAGATTTGCATATACATATATGTCATATATATGATCATAAAGATGATTTGATAGGGTGTGAGCCAATTTTTATGCATCTCTGCGTTCTGCACATTTCTCACTTATGAATTCTTCATATGTCTGATGTTTTAAATTAGCTCAATTTTCAACAGAGTATTGATTTGTACCACCAAGAGCATGAAATTTTCTTCTATACATTCAAACTTTTTAATACCCTATAAATGTCATAAAAATTATCGACGGGGAAAAATAACTGGAGTATAAATTCTCCAGGGGCTGCAAAAGGTATCACATTTCAAGAACACCCAATTCTATTATGAACTCTAGTCAGCCATACCTTATAGAGTCAAGAAAACATAAATCGAATAATAAAGTAACAAACTTTGACAAAATTGGAAACTGGATATTGTTAGAAAGTAAGAAATTACCCGATTGATGTTGCCTGATGTTGAAAATTGGAGAAAGATGAACAAGATGGATGTTGGAGTAGGAGACCGCCATTCGCAGCAAACAGTGACGGTGATGAAGTAACCATATTTCAGTACTCTGTGTTTGTTTGATAGCCACAGAGGGGGGACTTGCTACGTTTTTAAATTATCTCTTCATCTTCCAAAAATGAAAAAAACCTGAACCAAAAAATCGTTAGGTTGGAGTTTGTTTCATTGTTTGTGTATATGTACATTTCGATGCCTGTACTTTCGGAATATCTCATTTAGACTCCCTGGACTTTTCAATGCTTTTCAGAAAATAAGGAATCTGAGTGTCCAAAATAATCTGAATCCAAACATCCAAAATTAAAAAAAGTCCAAAAACGCGATCCGAAATTTCGGATATCTAGGTTTTTGTGTAAGGTCTACCAATGCAAGATCTATCTAGACGCGGATCCGTTAACGAGTGCGGAATCCTCGTTGACGGTTAGACGGACAACTCTCAACCAACGGAAACACGGAGACTATTAGACGCTGAACGAACGACACACGAACGATCCTACGTACTAATTCTCTCCGAAACGGGACTCACCTAGCTGATAAACTCGAGATCGCCTATTGCTTAATTCCTCACGAATTCTGCCAAAGGTCTGCTAATCATTCGAGTCTATCCCTAATTATAGACCCTGATTCGAGTCTGTTGTGGGCCAACCTCGAATCTGGCCTAAGGCCCTATTCGAATCTGTCCATCTGACAGATTCGAATCTAACCTATATTCGAATCTATGGATACATTCGAATCTATCACAGATTCGAATGCCTTCCTTAACCTATTCGAATCTAGCCAATACACTTAAACACTTAAGTGATGAAACTTATAATATTACCTTATGATTGATTTTATCTTTGAGTTTTATGTTTGAACTTCTTGTAATACGTTACATCAAGTTCAAACATACAAACACTGATAAACATCAATCATATATATATATATATATACCAAACATATGCAAAATCACAATGTAAGACAACTTAGACTGCTATCGTCACACGGGATGTACCAACAGACTCCCCCTTGACGATAGCTTCTAATAATTCACACATTTGATTTAAGAACATGGTTTATTATTGATTCAAAATACTACCAGCATACAGACCTTTTTCTACACATACCTTGACTACATTTTCATACTTACTCGCTTCAGCATCCATATGTGCGTCACTGGAAATCTTACAGTTATACAAGATCTGCAGGTCTTCTTTAGATAAGTTCACCAGGTGAAGCGGGTCATAGACTCTAAGAATAACTTGTTCTTCTAAGTCTTCCATAACCGCTTCCCCAGTTTCCGTGTCAGCATACCACCACTTCAGATTCTTCAGAATGTTTTGTGGCATTGGCTTAAGAGGTACCTTCCTAAGACATCTGGCTGGCTTATAATGAATCCTCATCCAAGGACGACCAGTTAGAGGGTCGATACGTGATGGATCCTCTACTCTTTTCCCAACTCTTGGACTCAGGCGCTCAAATTTCCTCGATCTTCCCTCCTTTCTTATTATTCTTGCGATAACGTCCGCATAGGGATCATTGCCAATGTTTATCAGATCTTTCCATGCTAAATCTGCAATTTCAATCTTTGGCAGGGAGTTGAACGCCTTTAAGGTTCGCCTCATGTACTGAAGCCCGTCTTTTCTCTTTATTATGAATAGCTGCAGTTCTCTGTCAAAGAACCAGCTTAAAATTCGCTCAGACAGCTTCCCCGTACCTGGCACTCTCATTGTCCTTTTAATTGCTGCTTCCTTCTCTTCAGCCCTGAACCATAGCTTTCGTTTTTCTTCATTGGTTAGCTTTCTTGCAGGTTCTTCTGTCGATGGCTGAGGATTTAAAACAACATTCACTATATCTGCATCGACAATGTTATGTCCATCAATCATATAAGTATCAGTGATAGGATTCTGCTGCACTATTATCTCGTCAGCTTCATCATCCTCATCAGCAAGTACTTCATCATCTGATCGCCAGTCGACTATCTCCTCTGGCGCAAACTCCCCTTCTTCAAGCTCTTCATCTTCGTTATCAAAGCCTACATCCAGTGGATCATCATCAAGATCCATGAGCGCGTCAATCATCTCACTGATCTCAAAGTCTGTAGGCTCCTTAGATGAACTAGCTTCACCCTTGTGTCCTTCGCCTTGACTAGGCTCCCCCTGAATTTGAGTAACTTGAGCTGCAGGAAAATCTACAGACTCAATCTCTTTATTTGCACTGGGATCATTGCCTTCATCATCATCTTCTCGTTGTACTTCCTGATCTTTACAACTCGTCTCCCCCTGAGTTTGTAGATTTTTCATAAGCTGCTCTAGGAGGGACCGCATTGCTCGGATCTCAGATGATTGATCAGCAACAAATGATTTAATTTCCGTGTTCTCGTTTCTAACACTTTCAACAATCGTTCTCAGTTCGGCATTCTCCTTATCAAGATTAGAGTTATGCTCTTGGAGTTCACCGACTGCTTTTGTGAGAGATATGATTTGAATGTTCTGAAAGTCGACACGGCTTTTGAGTTCCATGATTCGTTGATTTTCTGTATAGGCGTCTGATGTAGAAGGGATGGACTGAATGGGAGCAGGATTGAATGGATGGGGAATGTAGGGTTCATGTTGCTGAGGTGGAGGTGATGGTGGAGCTGTATCTTGGGGTTGGGTCTGGGTTTGAGGCGGAGGTTGTGCATCGGACTGTGATGAAGTCCCCTGCATAAACCTGTGCCGTTTGGCCCGTTGCCTTATTACCAACTGAGGAGTCTCATCTTCTTCAAAATCTGACTCCTCCAATTCTCTGGCCTCTCGCCTCCTCGAAGCACCTTCATAATAATCAATCGTGAACCATAGGTTCCAATTTGAATATGAGGATCTGTCGACATTGATTCTGGAGCTTCAACTTCAATCTCCTCCATCTCTTCTGATTCTGTAGCAGATGATGACTCATCATTGCCAGTCTGCTCTGGCACATATTCGTCAACATCTCTGAAGACATCTTCTTCTCCCTCTGGAGGCTCAAGCAATTCACCCACTAACGCTGCAGCTATATCTTCATTTGCATGTGGACCTGCCTCCCAAATTTCATTTAACGTTTGGCACAATTGATCAGCTTCATTTGGGACAGATGACAGCCCGGCTTCCTGCATTTCTGGTTGCTGACTCGTAGAAGGCCTAGACTCCTGAGTCTGACTTGCAGTATCTCTTTGTCTTCGCCTTGGATCTCGGGGACGAACACGAGGCTGTTGTACTGGACGTTGCTGTTGTTGCTGTGGTTGGACATCAACTACCCCTGCCCAGTTGGCATTACTCGGGGCTTGAAATTCCCTATCCAGAATTGCACCAAATAGTGGACGTGCTTCCGGAACTGCTAACCTTCCTCGGTGTGAGGAACAGTCAGAATAGATACGCTTCTCCATAACATTGACGGTCAATGCATCATCAGATTGTGGCAGCTCAGGCAAGAAGTGCCTTATCAACATCATTACAAACCTCGGATACAAAAGGAACCTTTCTCTCTCAGGAGCCGTGATTTGATTGATAAATTCCGAGAAAATCAGCTGCGAGAAACTAAACTTCTTATTGTATACCATCGCGATCATTGCTGATTGGATTTTTGATACTATATAATCAAAACCAGCTTTCTTAGGCGCAAAACAGATCATAAACACATGGACCAAGAAACGCCATTGTCCTATCAACCCGCTTTTCATATATGAAGATTTTGTAACGTCCAAGCTGTATCCCATTCTCAAAAAAGCTGCTTGCCTAATACTTAAAGGAAAGTCTGTAGGCCCGTCTTCTTGTTCTAGGGAACCCAACTGCAGCACTTGTCTCAAAATATCAGCGGAGAAAACCAAAGGTTGTCCGGCAATTCTAGTTCTTAACACTGTCGGGGTGACAGTGCAGTCCACCTGCAAGTGATCGTAAAATTGACGTACATAGGATATCACAATCGGAATGTTTTCATACAACACATAACTTATTCTAGATTCCGCCAGAAAATCTAAAACTTCTCGAAATCCCTGCGCCTCAGGGATGTTATGGGCAGGATTCAGTACCATATTGTGCTTGGGAACAAAAGCACGAAGCGCCATATCTGCACAATACATAAAATTGTTAGATTATTATTAAAAATCAATAAACTTGTTTAAATTCAAATTTGTTTTATCTTGTATTTGATTAAATACAAAATCTAACACAATTAAATTTCCACAAGTTTAATAAAATTTAAATTCAACAAAATAAATGAAGTACAGATTCGAGAGTAACAGATTCGAAGTGCCCATATTCGAATGTAATGGACAGATTCGAATATACCCTATTCGAGTCTGATGGACAGATTCGAATATCTGGTCATCTCGAATCTATTGATAGATTCGAGAAACCCATGATCAGATTCGAATGTCCATTATCAGATTCGAAAGGCCGACATCTCTTTTTTCAACAAAAATCCAAGATTTTAACCATTTTGAACTAGGTAAATCACATACTTTAGTTCAACTAAGTTCTAATCACTGATTTATGCCTTTAATTTGATATTTTATAGGTCCTAACTTAGTTATTTATGAATAACCCTATTTTGACCAATAAAACATCAAAATGTGATGTTTAAGCCCAAATTTGTGTATGAAACCACCAAAATCTTGTACAATCATGTTGCTTATACCTAGATTTGAAAGTAGAATCGACCACAAAAGCTTTAGAATCGACGAAATGTCGTTTAGTGGAAATACGATAGACTCGAGAATAGATTCGAGTTCGCCAGATTCGAGAAACAGATTCGAGAACAGTGAGAAGTAAATGCCTTCACTGTGGACCTTTATATACTAACTACCTTCGAGTCTATGTGTAGATTCGAGTCTACTGACAGATTCGAGAACTTCAAATTCGAGTCTGTCTTAGATTCGAAGCTACAAACACTTAGAAAAATTTCGGAAATTTTTGAAATAATTTCAACTTTTTCCAACTATTTTCTACTGTGTAGTGTAACCAGATAAACTATGCCAAATCTTTTACCCTAAGCTCAGATATTTCACGCATTGTATATTTTATCCAACTTTGAATGCACCCTCAGTAACTTTTGACCTTTTACCTAAGTAAAAACTAAACTATACTAAAATAAAATAAAATAAACTAAGGTAAAATAAAATAAAATAAAATAAAATTTTGACTAAAAAATTTAATCTAGACTTAAGTTATAAAAATAAATTTACAAGCTAAGCTAAATACCAAACAACATATTTTTGGTGAGTATAGTCTAAGAAAGGTTCAATCAGATAGCGATGTCCGATACTAACTTTCAGTACTTAAACTTTCACACTTAGGAATTTTTTGAATTCCTTTGATTGTTTGTCGTGTCATACCCACTTAGCCGATTGTTGGTATTTTACCCTGTTAAACACTCTACATTTCGGAATATCCCTTGGCCTTTTTATTTATCAGGAAATTATCTTACGTGACTCAGACATAGACATACTTTTATGATCAAGGCACACAGACAAAATTCTAACTTGTTGGTATTTGCAAACTTTCTTTAAAAGACAAACATCGGACACAGGTCTGAGGTCTGTATTCTCAATACAACATAAGTGTCGTTATGTTCGACTAAGGTTTAAACTTGTAAGTTAGCAGATAGCCGGTGAACAGGTCCTGTATGACGTAACAACAAAGCGACATGTTGCTAACCCAATCTAAACAGAGACTACAGATCTGTACTTACGTACAACAGAGTTGCATGTTTTCGACTCTAAGTTACATATGATATTTCTAATCTTTCCATTTTTAGATGTATTTGATGTTGCCATATCATCCCCAGAAAGTTTGCAATACCTCATTTAGACTCCAATGTTTGTTGTCTTGTACATAAAAATTAAGAACCGATTGGTCATACATCTAGGTTAGGACTACGCTTGACTTTTTTCCTATGATATATTTTAATAGCTGTGATTCCCTAATGTATTATGCTACCAACACATCAAACTAAATAAAAGTTAACAGCTTAGGATTTATTGCATTATGTGTGAAAAGCCCTAGAAGGCACTTAGAGTCTGTAACGACTGTGCTAATTTTCGTCACTTTGAACCTATGCATCTAAGACTTAACTCCTTTTCCTATATTCTCTTTTTTTTTTTTTAATTTTTATGGATTTCTCTCTTTTTTCTTTTGTTTTTCATAAGAAATAGCAATAAAAAAGATAACCTACAAACTTACTAAAAATAAAAACTATCCTAATTTAGCAGACTTACTATAAAAAGAAAGAAATACTACAGCTATAAAAGGAAATAAACTTCTACTAAGGTCAAATTACTCTGGGTTGCGCATTCCATTTAGTTGAATTAAATATTCAAACCGTGACTTATCAAAGGCTTTGGTAAATAAGTCAGCATTATTATCGTCCGTTGCCACTTTTACCAATTTGATTAAGTTCTTTTCAGCACAATCACGAATAAAATGATGCCTTATGTCTATGTGCTTTGTTTTACTGTGTTTAACTGGATTATTTGTTATAGCGATTGTAGATTGGTTATCTATCCTAATAGGAGTTTGAGTGTAAGCCAAAC
>JAANYP010000978.1:49293-89293 GCA_020465985.1 Centrapalus pauciflorus
CTATCCTACCCCTCTCAAAGCCATTTTCTAACAGATGGTTGGATAGATTCTCATACCACGCCCTAGGTGCCTGATGTAATCCGTAAAGAGCCTTATCTAAGCGATATACTCTCTCAGGATATTTTGGATCTGTAAATCCGGGCGGTTGTTCTACATACACCAACTCCTTCACTTTCCCATACAGGAAAGCACTCTTAACATCTAATTGATATACCTTAAAGCCCTTGAAGGAGGCAAAAGCTAAAAACAACCTAATTGCTTCTAACCTTGCTACAGGTGCAAACACTTCGTTGTAATCGATTCCTTCCTCTTGGTTGAAACCCTTTACAACTAATCTCGCCTTGTTGCGCGTGACTATACCCCGATCGTCTCTTTTGCACTTAAAACCCATTTGGTTCCTATTGCAATCTCCCCTCGAGGTAACGGAACTAACTCCCACACTTCTAGTTTCCTAAACTGTGAAAGTTCTTCCTGCATCGCTTCAACCCAGGAGTTGTCCTTAAGTGCCATTTGCACATTTTTGGGCTCTACTTGCGATATGAAACACGAATATAGACATGTATGATATGCCTCGGAGTCGTTTATCATCGACAACAACACAGTGTTGTTATTTACACTACTCCGAGTCCTCACACCCTCGTTAGGATTTCCTATGATGTTATCTATTGGATGGTTCTTGTTAATCCTAGAGGTCTCTATTTCGTCTACCCTTAGATTATCTCCTAAGTTGGGTCCTATTTCACCTAAAGGGGGAACAGGCTCAGCTTCCACATTTTCTTCCTCACGGACGTTTTCCTCAGAGGCAGAACTTGATGCTTGAGTCTGATTCTCAGTGTTAGGTTCTTCTGGATTAGCAACTTCTTGAGACCCATCTACAGTCGCAGTAGGCTCGGACGTAGATTCGAACGTGGTCCTTGGAAAAATATGGCCATCGTCATTTAGGTGCAACGTCGCCATGTCTTTATCGATTGTACCTGCAGTATCATCCAAAGGAATGTTAAATGACTCAAATAACTTATCATAGTCAAATATCCATTCCGGACCAGTTTGGGGTTCATGTGTATAACTTGTGACTTCAATATTATACACAATCTCCACAGTACCACTCTTTTTGTTAAAAACTCGTTTGTTTGGTGAGTTTGGCACATAACCTAGGAACTATCCTTCGTCAGCCTTTTCACCAAACTTCGGTTGATGTTTTGTTCTTAAAAGTGTGCATGGTACTCCAAACGGTTCGAATCCAGTTAAGTTAGGTGGCCGTTTATTCAAAATTTCATAACATGTTTTGTTCAATGATTTGACTGTAAGGACTCTATTTAAAATATGGCACGCGGTATTCACTGCCCCCCCCCAAAACATGGTAGGAAGCTTTGAATCCGAAAGCATAGTCCTTGCAGCCTCAATCAATGTTCTGTTTTTACGTTCGGCCACCCCATTCTGTTGAGGTTCATATGGTGCACTGAATTGATGCACGATGCCCTTTGATAGGCAATATACACCAATTACAGAGTTTTTTAATTCAGTCCCATTATCACTACGAATATGTTTAACCCTTGTTCCGTAGGAGTTCTCCACTTGGTCTAAGAACCCGATGAGCTTTGCAGCCGTCTCGTCCTTCGTACCTAAAAAGAAAACCCATGAAAACCGTGAGTAATCGTCAGTGATAACTAAGCAAAACCAACTACCTCCTATACTCCTTTTGTTGATAGGGCCGAAAAGGTCCATATGCAACAAATCGAATGTCGAGGTTATGGAGTTCAGCTTCTTGGACTTGTGTGTCTTTTTATGTTGCTTGCCCTTCATGCACGGTAGACACTTGTCTTCAAACTGAAAGCTCTTCAGAGGCACACCTTGCACCAAACCATTCTTCGTTATGTAGTTCATTTTCCTCAGGTGCAAGTGAGCCATGCGTCTGTGCCACAAAACCGATTCCGTCTCCGAAGCTTTTGATAGTAAGCAGATCGGACCCATCGAATTATCTGGCTTGTTCATGTCGAGCATGTACAAGTCATTCTTCCTTGGAGCCCGCATCAATATCCAATCTTCAGGTATCTTGAATCCCGGCTTTAGCACTAACGCCTCAGTGTCAGTAAATAACACCGAGTTCTTCTTATCACAGATTTGAGATACACTAATGAGATTATGAACCAGTTTATCAACGTGATAAACTTGATCCAATGTAATCGTCCCATTAGTGACTTCTCCAGTTCCAGTGATATTTCCTCCTTTGTTGCCCGCGAATGATACAAATCCCCTATTACCCCCCTTGAAGTCTGTGAGAAGACTTCTTTCCCCCGTCATGTGCCTGGAGCAACCACTGTCGACGAACCACTTGTTGTTTGGACCGGTAGTTATCTCCTGCACATGAAAGAAAATAGGTTAGTTATCACGGGGAACCCAAGCCATGACTGACTTGGTAATACCATTCTCGTCCACATACGTGAATTCTTTCAAGTACCCATCTCGCCTTTCAGGTGACTTGGGCCTTTGAACTGAATTCTGTTGTGGTGCCGAGTGATTTAGATTCACTCTTTGCCTTTGAGTAGGCATTTGTTGTGGTGCTCTAGAATAAGTCTTATTATACTGCATTTCAGACTGTGATCCCTGAGCTTTTACCGGAACATATTGTCTAACAGGAGTATGTGACCTAACTGGAGTGTGTGACCTGCTAGGTGTTGTGTTCCTATAGACTTGTTGAGGTGCTGACCTAGATTGATTAATGACACGATTCGGTGAATTTGTCCTAACCACTTCTTTTGGTCCAACCTTAACCGGTGTTTGTTTCACAACAAGTTTTGGTGCGGCCTGCACAGTTTTCTCGGTAGGTTGAGAACTACTGCTGCTTGCCACAGTTGGTGAGGGCTTAACAGGTGTTGGGTTCACTGTCTTAAAGGTAACATCTGCTTTCCTATTTGGACAGTGAGAAGCAACATGCCCTTTTTCGTGACATCTAAAGCAAGACATCTTATCCATGGACTTTTTGGTTGGTCCCTTAGATCTAGGTGTCTCACTGGTGTCTACTTCCTTTGGTACATCTATTGTGTCTGACTCTTCGACCTGGTCAGCCCATGAAATCTTCTGTTTTCCTGCAGGTGTTTCACTTGAGGAAGACACAAATTTCACTTTCTTGACCTTGACAGTTGAGTCAGTCACCTTAGGTGTATTTTCAACTGTAGGCTCAGGTGTCGGTTCAGGTAGGTCCTCTAAGTCTACTGAGTTGTCAGTTTTCTCCTGAGGCTGAGGCACATAGTTTGCATTGAACGGTGGAGGAATTTCGTGAAAACCTAGACCTACAGGCTTCTTAGACTGTCTTTGGGCATCTAAGACTTTCCCTAGGTTTAGGCTCGAATTCCTAAACTTTTCCAGCTTGCTATTTGCCTCTGCTACCTTAACCTTGGTCTCGGCTAGCTCTATGTCCTTATCTTTCAGACTTTTGGTCAAGGCTTCTACGTGCTCATACATAAGCTCTATCCTAACACACTGCTCACTCAGTTTGTCTTTTAGAACTATTACATCTTGAGCATCAGCCTTAAGCTTTTCTTTTAAATCTTGCTTTATATCATTTAGGCTAGCATTTTCAATTTTTAAATTTTCATTTTGAGCAGCTATGGTCTTATGTGAGTCTAAGACTAGATTTAACCTATCGTTAGAACTAACACATAAAGCACATAATTCACGAAATAGAGAATAAGAAAGACTAACCTTAGAGTTATCAGATTCCACGTTGGCCATCTGAGCAGCAAACTCCAGCACGGTCTGATCATTCGCTTTCTCTACCCACATCGGACTGCTGTCCCGTGTGGTCTGCTCATCCACATCACAACCATTCTCCGTAACTTCAGCCATGAAAGCTCTAGCATTGGACTCAGGATGTGAACTCCAGTCATAAGTACCATCTAGCTGTCTGTCAGAAGTGACATTGGATATTAGACCCGCTAGATTGGCTTGACCAGAATTTGAACTCGGAAGATATCTTTGTTGGGACTGATTTTGGAACTGTCCCTGATGCTGACTCTGCCCCTGGTATGTCTCTACCTTCGGTCTTTGACACTCCCTGGCGAAGTGTCCCAATCCCTGACAGTTATAGCATTTCACCTTGGACTTATCAAATCCTATCCCCTTGTTATTCATCTGTAGATTTCTTCCAGTTCTCTTTATGAATCTCTTAACCCTCTGGGTTACCATGGCCAGTTGCCATTTCAGATCCATTTCCTCTAAGTCATCAGGGTCGACCTGATCGTAATCTTCATCCCAAAGAGCCGGATCATTGATCTTCCCTTGAACACAATTTCCATAAGCGGCCACAAACGAAGCAAGTAGATTCAGATGCTCTTCCGCTGACTTTGCGCTCATGGGCATCTTCGAATAGCTCTGACTGGTCGATGCCTGTTGGACTTGAGGTTGCGGTTCTTCCGATCTTCCTAACCCTAAGAACGCGCGATTCAGTGAGTCTTCGGACTCTGGTGGCGATGACGTTTCTCCGGTGAAAAACGCTGTAGCACTCTTCTGATCAGCTGTCACTGATGATTTAGATGTCTTTCCAAAATACATCGCCGGATTTTGGACTTGCTCGTAATCAGTCTCAGCCTTTATCATTTCGAAGTGATATGCCCTCAACGTTCCCACGATGTCATCCAGTGATTGAGCATAGTATTTATCTTCATTCAGCTTAATCATTGCCACGTACATAGCCCATTTGGCTGGTAGGGCATCAAGAAGCTTGTTGTTCTTGTCTGTGTCCGAATACTCAATACCATGACTTTCAAGCTCTGTTATCAGATGATAGAACCTTGTGATAATATCATCTAACTGTTCATCCTTAAGAGCCTTGAAAATCGCAAACTGTTGGGTCAACAGCTCTGTACGCTTTCTACGCACCCGTGGATTACCCTCACACCTTTTCTGGAGAGACTCCCAAAGTTCTTTCGACGTCCTTTGAGTCCGAAATGTGTGCAAGATATCTTGAGGTAACGCCATACGGATAATGGAGAAAGCCTTGTTTTCAGCTTCAAATAGTTTCTTGTCATCCTCTTTCATCATTTGATATGACAGAACCTTTTGACGGCCTTCAACCTCAGATACTGGTGGAATGTACCCTTCATCTATGCACACCCACATGCGCATATCGTTGAATCGTACAAAATCCGTAAATCTGTCCTTCCACCAGTAGTAATCCTCAACTTTCATCAGCTTTGGTGGTGCATTAGCCTTCCCAACTTCGTGATCCATTTCAAGAAATTTCTGAAGATTTGACATCTTTTCTGAAACAAATTGAATTTAGACTTAATTAATTTAATTCGAAACTAATGTGGATTAACTCTTTCGAACCTAGATAGATTCGAATGTAATTAGATTCCAATTTATTTGGGATTAAATTCGATTAAGTATTTTAATTTAATTAGATTCGAAATTATGTCAGATTCGAACAATTCCTTAGATTCGAAGATATGTCAGATTCGAAGGACTCCTTAAACTCGAAGACCCTTAGAATCGAAGGCACAATAGAATCGAAATTCAGCAGAATCGAAGCACAGAATCGAAACAGTAACAAACTCGAAACAAACTCGAAACAATATAGACTCGAGATCCAATTCGAAGGTAGTAACAGATTCGAAACACCACAGACTCGAAACTGACTGAAATTGACTCGAAAGGAGTGTATTTTGGTTAGACTCGAGACTAGAGAGAAACCCTAATTACCCCTATAGATTCGAGCGCCGCAAACTCGAAAAACGGCTAACACTTTGATTTTTTGACGTTTTACAGATTAAATCACTAATTTTCAAACGAAAAATAATGATTTCGACCAAAAACGTGAAAAACCACAAAGTGTTTCCCGAATATGAATTTGCTAAGCTCAAAAACACGTTTTTGAGAGCAAAACCGTCCAACTAGCGTCAAGAAACCTAGAATGTATCTGATGAACACGAAGAACACCACGAACACTCCGTAGGCTTTGATACCACTTGAAAGGTCTACCACTGCAAGATCTATCTAGACGCGGATCCGTTAACGAGTGCGGAATCCTCGTTGACGGTCAGACGGACAACTCTCAACCAACGGAAACACGGAGACTATTAGACGCTGAACGAACGACACACGAACGATCCTACGTACTAATTCTCTCCGAAACGGGACTTACCTAGCTGATAAACTCGAGATCGCCTATTGCTTAATTCCTCACGAATTCTGCCAAAGGTCATCTAATCATTCGAGTCTATCCCTAATTATAGGCCCTGATTCGAGTCTGTTGTGGGCCAACCTCGAATCTGGCCTAAGGCCCATTCGAATCTGTCCATCTGACAGATTCGAATCTAACCTATTCGAATCTAAGGACTCATTCGAATCTATCACAGATTCGAATGTATCCTTTTATGCAATTCGAATCTAGCCTTTGACATATATAACTAAGTGTTTGAAACTTATGTTTTAACTTATACTTGAGTCAATCTTTGACCTTTATGTTTGAACTTCTTGTAATATGTTACATCAAGTTCAAACACACAATCAATAACAGACAAACGCATATTAAACATATATATCAAAATACTTGGTTAATACTCAGAATATCACCTAAACCAAAATGCAGATCGATTAGACTGCTATCGTCACACAGGGTGTACCAACACTTGGACTTCTTGAGAGACTTTTGCTTTCTTTCTTTTATCCATTTCTTTATCATGGATACCCTGCAGCCTTTCTGTGCTCATGGACTGGGCCATCTTCTTTGGAATTCCGGCTGCAAAGGCAAAGTTAATCAAAAATCTTCTATGTTCAGCTTTAGAGTGCCTTGTTGGCAGCTTCCTCTTCTTATCTCCTTGTTTACCCACAAACCCATTTAGGTAATCACCTAAGGTTTCATCATCATCCATTGGGGGCTGGGTTTGCTGATCTAATTCTTGATCCTGTTCCTCTGCTAACTTTTTGGCAATTTCAGCATCAAAGGCAATCTGGGATTTTCTGGAAGAAAACTTGTGCTTTGGAGACTCAATTAAGATGCCCTTGCCCTTGTCTTTTGTAGCTTGGACTGTACTTACTGGAGCTTGAACACCTTCCCTTATAACAACTCCAGTTGCTTTTGAAGAAGCAGCTTGAGTTTCTAGGCTAACAGCTTGAGAAGCTGTTGGGACTGTTAGCCTAGACGGTGGAACTGTTGAGGCAGCTTGGACTGATGCTGTTGGAGCTGCTTGGACTGATTCAGGAACCTCCTGATTCTCCCCCTTTTTGGAAGCATTGGTTTGGTCAGGAGGACCTACAACCTTTGCCCCTTGGGTTTGAGTCAAACGCTCTAATTGAATGATCTTATTTCCACAAAGGGTAAACCCCTTATGGAGATAATCCATTCTCTGATTTTGAGCCACTTCTGATAGCTTTAGGGCCATAATTTGTGCACCCTGTGCAGCAATGATGGACTTTTGGTATTCCAGCATAGCTACAACAGGTTTCATCTTGGGATCCGTCAAAAGCATTAGTTGCAGACTAGCCTCAAGATCAGTAAACACCTGTGGTGCTTGTGATCTATCACTGGCATGAATACCAGAAGTAGAAACCTCTGTGCCCCTCTGTTCTTGGTTCTGGGGACTTCCAGCTTGTGTTTGCACACTTGCTGTTGCCATGGGCGTGGTCTTACTGATGTTGGCCCTGTCCTGTGCCTCTTGTGCAGAGACAGTAGTAGTGCCAGCCACAGAACCCATATGAACAGTCTCTGAAGAGATGTTCACCTCCTGAGTGAGGATGGGAGTGTCCTCAATTGGTTCCATTTGGATATTCTGTGCGGAAGTGTCCTCCTACACAGGGATATATGGCTCTTGTCTGAGGGCTGAGGAGGAAGGAGCTCCTGGTCCCCTTTTCCTTTTATATAGAAATTTTAGTAGGGGTAATGGCTGTACAAAAGATCAGAAGGAATTTGTGTATCATGAGGAGTGGGTTGGGGTCCTGGGGGTGAAGCAGTAATGATAGGTTGAGCCTGCTTAGGACCCTCTCCTCTGTTTCTTGGGATGATGTTCATCATTGCAGAAGGCAATGGAACATCTACACTCAAAAAATTGGCACTTTGTTTTAAAAGCCTCTTTATAGAAGATAGTGAGTGCCTATGGGAAATATGTATCCTCTTATGTAAATGAGAAGTAGTGCAGGTGTGTGCAATGATTTCTGCCAAAAATCTGGGATACATTAAAAATTTCCCATTCTTTAGGGAATGATGCCTTAACATCCCCTGAAAAATCATGTTTGAAAAATTGAACCGTTGGCCTGTTGAAAAGCACACTAAGGCAGTGGCAATGTTAGAAGAAAATTCTGACCAACCAGTTCTTTTGGGGCTCATACACTGCTGAATAATATGTACAAGATATTTCCATTTAGGAGAAAAATGGGCTTTCAAGAAAGTAAATGAATCAGCAGGACCCCTATAACCTATATTATAAAGACCAGTATGTAAAGCGTTAAGGGTTAGGTCTGTTATACCTGTGGCATCTTGAAGATGCAAATGGTGCCGAATGGATTCCTCAGTGATGGTGATGGGAGTGCCATCAATTTTTGATAGTATAGAGGGAATCTCATTGATGGTTTGAATAGTGGCACGGTTCCAGAGCTGTTCTATATGCGATATGTATATGGTGGGATTTATATTGAGGGCATGGTGGATATGGGAGTGTCTTAGGAAATCCATCATATCATGGAATGGCTGAAGTTCAGAGTGTTTGAGAGAGTATGGAAGGCAGTTGTGTTCTTTGACAAACTCCATTGAAGATTGATTGGAGATTTTAAGGTTGCAAAGAAGATTGTGTGAATCGTTCAGAGAGGAAAAGGAAGGCCGTGGAAGAAAACTTTTTAACTGGTAGTTACAACTGAACGAAACTGAGACCTTTAAAGGTTTTGAAAAAGGTTGGGTTCCCACGCACACACATTTAAAAATTACCTAAATGCCCTGCACACTTTGACAGATCAAGTGAATAACTAACAGTCCGAGAAAATGAACTAGCAGCTTGAGAAAATACTCAAGCTGTTAGTTGAAAATTATGCATCTTTTTAATGAAACAGTGACTCCCCCTTAAATAAGCATACGAAGTAAATAATAATGAAAACAAATTAATCCATGTTTACCATACCAATATTTGATACCAGGAAAGTGAATCTTCCTACATCAAAAGGTTTTGTAAATAGATCAGCTAACTGATCATCAGTATGTATTTTGGTAACTTGGATTAATTTCTTCTCATTACAATCCCTTATGAAATGAAATCTGATGTCTATATGCTTGGTTTTTGGGAATTTCACTGGGCTTTGCACAATGCTGATTGCACTTGAATTGTCAATGTAAATAGGAGTGGATAAGAAATTCATACCATAGTCTCTCAGCTGATTTTGAATCCACATTACCTGGGAGCAGCAGCTTGCAGCTGCTACATATTCTGCTTCAGTGGATGATGTGGACACAGTTATCTGCTTTTTGCATTGCCAAGAGACCAGTCTTGCTCCTAAGTATTGACATCCACCAGTTGTGGATTTTCTGTCAATGTTGCAACCACCATAGTCATTGTCAGAATAAGCAGTTAGTTCAAGGGGAGAGTCTTTAGGATACCATAGGCCTAAGTGTGGTTGGCCTTTGAGATATCTGAAGATTCTTTTAACAGCAACCAAGTGAGAATCCTTTGGAGAGCATTGAAACCTAGCACACACACAGACAGCAAACATTATATCAGGTCTAGAAGATGTTAGATACATGAGTGATCCTATGAGAGATCTGTATAAATGTATGTCCACATCTATGCCATCTTTGTCTGTATGGAGTTGCTTGTGAGGATCCATTGGAGTGCTTGCAACCTTTGTGTCTTGATACCCAAACTTTTCTAGTATGTCTTTCACATACTTTGATTGACTTATGAAAAGTCCAGTGGCCTTCTGCTTGACTTGCAATCCCAGAAAGAAAGTGAGTTCTCTCATTGAACTCATTTGAAACTTTTTGTGCATTAAAGCTTCAAACTCTTTGCACAGACAGTCATTTGTTGAGCCAAAGATGATGTCATCAGCATAGATTTGGACAAGCAGAATCTCAGCTTTGATAGACTTAGTGAAAAGTGTTTTGTCCAGAGTGCCTCTCTTGAACCCATTCTGTAGAAGGTATGATGACAGAGTGTCATACCATGCTCTGGGGGCTTGATGGAGACCATAGAGAGCCTTGTCTAGCTTGTAGACCCTGTCTGGATACTTGTAGTCTTCAAAACCAGGAGGTTGACACACATAGACCTCTTCTTCAATTGTCCCATATAAAAAGGCAGACTTCACATCCATTTGATACACTTTAAAACCTTTGAAACTTGCATAGGCCAAGAATAGTCTGATGGTTTCAATTCTTGCCACTGGGGCAAATACATCATCATAATCTATGCCTTCTTCTTGAGTGTACCCTTGTGCTACTAGCCTTGCTTTATTCTTGATGACTATCCCTCTCTCATCTTTCTTGTTTCTGAACACCCATCTTGTACCAATTGCTCTCTTACCTTTAGGAAGATCCACCAGAGTCCATACATTCTGAATCTTGAACTGTAGAAGCTCTTCTTGCATTGCCTCAATCCAGGATGAATCCTTTAATGCTTCTGATGCCTTTTTAGGTTCTAGTTGAGACATGAAACAGGCATTCTCAAAGGCAGCTAGACTGAATTCAGGAACTGCTTGTTCAGCAGCAACAGTCTCATTTTGAACAATTTTCCTTGTTTGTACAGGAGTGCTTGGATCACCCAGTATTTGATTGAGAGGATGATACTTGTGAACTCTTAGTGTAGTCTCTCTCTCTGTCTGAAAAGAGGATCCAAGATTTGTATCATCTACATCAGGACCAGTGAATGATTCAGCTTCTTGAACAGCTTGACTTGAATCTGGGACTGTTTCCCTTTGTGTTGGAGCTGTTCTTTCAGGACTTGGGAGTGGCACTTCAGTGTCTGGATTTGTATCATGTTGAGCATTCAGAACCCCTGGATGGTCATATGACAGAATTGGTATAGAGATATATTCATCCCAATTTGTTAGATCTGCAGCAGTTTGAAACTGGGTGCCAACAGCTTGAGAATTTGTAGTGGCAGCATGAGAGTTTGTGTTGACAGCTTCAACCCTGTTTGCATCAGTGTCTGCAGGATACTCCACAAAGCTCAGAGAATTTGTTAGTGAATCTAGGTCAAACAACCAGTCAGGACCAGTGCCTTTGACATTTGCAGTATTTTCATTAAATTCAACATTGGCACTTTCTTCACTGGTTTTAGACACACTATTGTATACTCTATAAGCTTTGCTTTGACTTGAGTATCCTACAAAAAATCCTTCTTCAGCCTTACTTTCAAACTTCCCTAAGTGAGTCTTAGTATGAAGAATAGTACATGGACATCCAAAAGGCTTGAAGAAAGCTATTAGGGGACTTCTGATGTGGAATAACTCATAGGGAGTTTTTCCTTGTGATTGGACAACCTGAACCCTATTCAGAACATAACAAGCTGTATTAAAAGCTTCTGCCCAGAAAGTCATTGGCAGTTTTGAATCAGCTAGCATAGTTCTAGCAGCCTCAATTAATGTTCTGTTCTTTCTTTCAGCAACACCATTTAGCTGTGGTGTTCTTGGTGCACTATACTGTCTAGCAATACCTTTGGACTCACAGAAACTGGATAGAATATGATTTTTAAATTCAGTTCCATTGTCTGATCTTATCACCTTAACTTTTGAGTTGGATTGATTTTCTATCTTAAGAATAAATGACTTAACTAGCTCAGCAGTTTCATCTTTAGTCCTAAGAAAGTAAACCCAGGTAAATCTGGTGAAATCATCAACAATAACTAAACAGTAAGCCCTTTTATTCAAACTCAAGACAGATGTTGGACCAAATAGATCCATATGAATCAGCTGAAGAGCAGATGAGATTGAATTTACTTCTTTGACCTTATGAGAAGTTTTGTGTTGCTTGCCTTTAAGACATGCTACACAATGATCATCACATATGAACTCCTTTTGTGGTAAGCCTCTTACCAGATTCTTTTTGACTAAAACATTCATGGACTTGAAGTTCATGTGACACATCCTTCTATGCCAAAGGGCAGACTCATTTGATGATGCTCTGGATATCAAACAGCTTAAAGTATTTGATTTAGATAAAAGATCTGTGTCCAGACAGTAAACATTGTCCTTTCTTGGTGTTCTTAGTAAAACAAGATTTTCAGGAATTTTGAAATCTTTTGAAAGGACAATGCACTCAGAATCTGTAAACAGAATAATGTTTTGTTTGTCACAGATTTGAGAGACACTTAGTAAATTGTACTTAAGATGTTCAACATACAAAACATCATGGAATTTCATGTTGCCTGCATTAACAGTACCTTTACCTGTAACCTTTCCTCCTTTTGAGTTGCCTCCAAATGCAACAAATCCGCCATCAAAGCCTTTGAAATTTCACAGGCACTCAGAATTGCCTGTCATGTGCCTAGAGCATCCACTGTCCAAATGCCATCTTGTTTTATGAGGAGACCTGTGGTTGCCCTGCACAAATAAAAGCTTAGTCAGTAGTGGAGTAAACCCAAACCAAATTGGTTTTGGGTTGGCCTTGTGTATTGACATAACTAAACACTGTTTTTGACTTTTTATATTTTGTGAGATCTACTGATGGAGTTTTTGGAGAGTATTTAGTGATTATATGAGGTATCCAGGTATTTTGAACATCTTTTCTTCTAACAGTCTCAGATGATTCACTAGCAGTTCCAGATTGATGCTTAGCAGCCTGATCTGTGGTTTTAGTGCTAACAGCTTCAGATTTTGCACCAATAGCTTTAGGATTTGGCTTAGCAGTCTCATCTTTTGCATCAGCAGTTTGATCTGAGGATCTGTCCTTGACACACCATATTTGTTTAAAACTTGATTTAGGCTTTGCCAAAACTTGTTTTTGGTGTGTGGACTCTTTTTTATTAACTTTTGAAAGCATGTGATCAACTGTTTTCTTTGGAACTGATGTGGAAGGTTTCACCTTTGAAGTTTTTCCTTGAATAGGACTTGACTTTTTATGAATCACAGTCTGTTTTGCAACAGTTGGTTTATAAATACAGTCTTTGGCCAAGTGATTCTTCCTTCCACAGTGAAAACACATTTTGACTATTTGAATTGGAGAACCAGATTTATTTGACAATATCTGGTTCTTGTTCCTCTGATTTCCCCTTACCTGCTGTTGTTTGGGAAACTTTTGAACACCATGCTTTTGACAAGTGCAGACAGGAACATTTTTACCCCTTTTATTATTCTTTGAAGAAGATGCAGTGTTACAGTCAGAATGTACAGAAACTTGTGGAGCAGCATTGCATACACTCATCTTCTCTTTTCCTTTCTTATTGGGGGCTTGGATCTCTATGGGTGCACTCATCGTTTTGTGTGCCTTCTACACTGCTGTGCACTCATACTCTTTATTTTGAATCTGATCTTCTTTAGATTCAGGGTTGGTATCAAGGATAGGATCTACAGTAGTCATAGACTCATCTAATGGTTAATTGACAAGTCTATCAGCAACTTCACTCATTGGATGAATGCATTTGTTGTTGTATGGGGGTGGAGTAGCCCTGTATCCTATGCCTTCTTTAGGATTAACCTGAGATTTTACCCTATCTTTACATTGGACTTCCATTAGGTGTTCTAGCTTTTGATTAGCCAATTTAAAGTTACCTAGATCTATATTGACAGATTCTAGTTTCTTATTAGCCTCTAACACCTTTTGTTCAGTCTCTTCTACCTTTTTATTCAGAGATTCTATTTTCTTATTTAGCTCCTTTTTTCTCCCACTCATGATATGTTCTATCATGTCCCATTTGAATCTCATTATCCTTATAGTCATTTATCTGTTTTTCAAGATCTTCTATGGCTTGCATATATTCATGTCTCCTTTCTTCCATCTTAGCTAGAGTTTTGCACATGCTCTCATTATGATCTCTGTACTTTTTAACCATACTTTTGCATGATTGAGAGCAGAGTTTAGAATTTACCTCAGATGGTAGTTCAGTGGATGAGACATTTGATGTTTCTGCCATTAGAGCTTGATTTTGAAACTCTTCCTCTGTCTGATCACTCCAGTCAAACACATTGTCTTCTTGAGAGACAAGTGCTGTTGATGATGATGTCAGATTGGGTTGTGGAGTCCTTGATGACTGTTGACCTTGAGATCTACATTCTCTTGCAAAGTGACCAAGCTTATGACATTTATAGCACTCAACTTTTGACTTATCAAAAGCTGGTTTGCCTTCTGTTCTGGCTTGAAAGTTTGTCCTTCCAGTTCTTTTATGAAACCTTTTGGCCCTCATGGTCAGCATTGCATGTTGCCACTTTAAATCCATCTCTTCAAGATCATCTGGATGAATTTGTTCTAAGTCTTCAGCATTTAGAGCAAATAGTCCATCATTGGCGACAAAAGCCTCATAGTGAGCTTCAGCAGAGTTGACATCACCACCTGAAAGGAATCACTGCTATTAGATTTTTCAGAAGACAGAAGAGCAGTATTGTGATTATAAGAAAAAGATTTCTTTTTAGTATCAATCTCAGTCTCAAACACTCTCAGACTGTTGTACAGATCATCCAGTTCTATCTCATCAAAAGTGTCTTTTGTTCTCCATTGTGCAGCATAAACTGTCCATTCTTCTCCAAGAGATCTGAGAAACTTTCTGTTAACTTCATCTTGATCCAGACTGACTTTTGCACTTTCTAATTCACTTATCAGTTTGTTGAACCTGTCAAAAAATTGAGTAAGGTTTTCATTCTTGCCACCAGAAAAGTTCTCATACTGCTGTTTCAAAAGATCTTTTTGATTTCTCTTGGTACTGGCATTACCAGCAAATCTTTTCTCTAAAGCATTCCAAAGAGAATGAGCAGTATAAAACTTTTTGAACTGATGTTGATAAGAATTAGGAATGGCTATTTGTAAGAGTGTAAGAGCTTTTACTTCATTCATTCTAGCCTTTCTTTCAAGTTCAGTTTTTGGAGGAGTTTTGACTGGTTTTCCCTCATCATCAACTTCTGGATCAACTACAGGAGGAAATTCAACAGTTTCCCATATGGCATAATCAATAAATTGAATATGCTGTTTAATCCTGAGTTTCCACATCTCAAACTCAGTGGGCTTGAGCATAGGCACTTTGAGTCCTTGCCCAGATCCACTACTGCTATTTTCAAATTCCATTGCAAAAGATTAAAAATTTAAAAGAAAACTTTCGACTTTGAAAAACAAAGAACGACCTGTGGCTCTGATACCACTTGTCAGGATCTAAGACTAATTAACCAAGACTAACTGATTTGAATTTATCATAGTATAAATCAATAATCTTGCTTTGAATCAAAATTTAATCAAGAAGTTTGCGGAATAACACTTAATTATTTTAGCAAAAGCTTTCAGAACTAATAGCAGATAAACACAAGAAATAATCAAAACTGCTTGTATTGCTGATTTAACTGATTACAATCACCTCTAATCTGTTTGATTAGACGAAGAATACAAACTGTTCTTAGGGTTTTACAACCTTAGAGGCTTATGAAAACTTAAACAAAAAGCAATTACAAACTTGAATATGCAGAAAACTCTTATACAATAGAAAGACCTATTCTATGTATTTATATTGCTTCTTGATTTGTTTCCTTGAAAGACTATGACTTCTCTTATAGTAAATATGCTGGAATCTTTGTGTAGATATCTTTTCCTGAATATCAGCACTTTCTGTTTATGAAACTGTTGAGCAGCTTGAATCACTTGACAGCATGAACAGAGCAGCTTGAGTTGATTTACTCTGGAAGCTTGAACGTTTACACTGGCAGCTCGAGATTCTTCAACTAACAGCATGAACTTTGTATTTACATATAAACTCTACTAACAGTTTGAGAAGTCTAACTAACAGCTTGAACCTACTTAGACTATTTCCCAACATAATAGAATCCCTATACGAGTTAAGTTCAAGTGAGATAATTTATAAGTCTAATGATTCGAAGTAGTATGTATACATACCGGTTAAGTTATTTAAAACTAACGGAATGATAATTCTAACATGATGGTAAACAAACTAAGAAAATAAGAAAATGTTGAGAGAGTGCAAAATAATGATATTAATTCAATCAATAAATAATGCAAGTCGATCGCATAACCCAAAATGGTATTGTACAAAAATTCAATGCAATGAGTTCATCGCCTAAGTCGGTATTAAGATATGAGCTAAGAAATGTGACGTTGTAATTGTGATATTAAAAAAACCAAAATTTTGATAGAACCTAACTCGTTAATTGCGACGGAACCAAGTCGTGTGAACAATAATTTGGTATTAAACTTATGTAGATTCATCGGTTGTGGGGTGTAAAGAGTCTAATGATTGATAAAATAATTACAATATATGCATGAGTTGTTGAATAGAAGCACAATTTTTCTAACTAAGTTATTTTTTAGATAACGAACATTAGTAATGCAACTTCAGTCTGAAATGTGATATAACCTTTAAAAGAAAGATTCAGATAAATTAAATATATGTAACAGATAAACAAGAAAAATAAACGTAAATAATGAAAATCATTATTCGAAAATTTTTTTTTAACATTATAGTATCATGACTTTTGTGTATCTAACTTTAATCATTTTCAAAACCTAAATGATCTCGAGGACGAGATCAATCCGATTGGAAGGTGATTGTAACGTCCGTAATTTTAGATAAATATTAAAATATGAAAAATAACAAATTATCTATTTAAAGTTAAGAAGTATATTTTTAATTATAATGTTTGAAATTAGACATATAAATTAGTTAAAGTAAATTGTCAAATTGGGAATTTTTGGATATTACTTTAATACTCCTTGTTTGACTTTCAAAAGGTGAGATTGAGATTTCACCAAATTGGGTGTCATGGGTTTTGTCACCCCATAACTTCTCTTGTCTTCATTCTATTTCTCACTTTTTTTATTCAACTACAATCCCCCTTATTTTTCATTCATTCATTCAAAAAATAGAAAAATAAAACAAAAAACAAACATAACAACACAACACAATAGAAATTAAAAAAGTCACTGTTTTAATAATTAAGAAAGTACCTTCATCATCTTCACCATTTGGAGCTTCATCACCTTCTTCGTTAATTGTTCCATTCTTTCTTTGATGTATTGATGCTAACTTTATGTTTTCAGTATAATATGAATAATGATTCAAATAAGTTATTAAATTGTTTTCTTTTCTTAGATTCTGAAATAACTTAAAAGATGCTTCAAACTTCATCATCTTCATAATTGTTTTTCAAAAACTCCATTGTTACACCTTCAACTGGGTGTGTCTGTGTGTGTGTGATATTACTAATCAGATTTCTAGCATAAAAACCAGTGTAAATATGATTGTAACCATGATTTAGATATTTTAAGAAGGTTTAATCCAAAAGTTGGAATCAAGTGGAGGATTTCCAAAACAATTTCGAATTTAAAGTTTGGAATAAAAATGAGTTTAAAATCAATGTTTTAGAAGGTGATTTATGGGGGGTAGTGGTGGCCGGAGTCCGGCGGCACCGGCCAACCACCAGTCGGTGTCGGCATGCAGGGTGCCTGCTCTTTCCTATGTCCTGTCGATGTAACCCTCTGTTTACTTACCCTCCTGTTTTTCTTTTCCCCAGTAGTAAGCAAACACAGAAAAATATGCTAATGGGTTAGGGCTTAAGGCCAATCCTTTTTCTGTTTTCGTTGGGCCCAATCCTTTTTCTATTTGCCCTCTCATGATGCACACACACGACAAATTTAATTATTTTTTATGTGGTTTTGTCAGTCGTTTTTCTTCCTTTTCAGCAGCAACAAACCAATCAAAATCATTTTGAGTTTGGGCTAACATTGTGCGCTGCTGACTTTTATTAAACTGAGTTAGTGGGCTATTTAAAATGGGTTTGGGGTCATTTAAGGGATTTAAATGAATTTAGAGGTTGGGCCGGTTAGTATAAGCCCAAATCAGTGATAAAATTATAGGTTAAGGTTATAACCTTGAGTCTTAATAACTATTTTCTTTTGGACTACTAAATTAACTAAATTGGTTGGTCACCTAAATTATTTGAGTTAATGTAGGTTATGGGTGTGACAGTTCATTTAATTGAGTGGTAATATTAGCGGACTTAAACATTTAGTTTTTTTTTTGTGTTGGGTCCCTTGGATTAAAGTATTGTTTATACTATGTTGGACACATTTAATTTAATTATAATAGGCGATTATAAATAAATTAAGGAGACCAAATGTTTAAAACCTTAACTTTCATGTTAGTTAATTTAATTTATTTACTATTAGCCGTAAATAGGTTTGAGACCTATAATTATATGCTAAATAACCTAAAACTTAAAGTTTAATTAATTTTAAAGATTTTGCCAAATAGATAAATATTTGTTGTCTTAGCCCCGAACTTTTGAATTTTAGGCCAATCGAGGATTATTGTTTTAGATAGATAAAAATAATAGCGGTTAAGCAATATACTTTTATTATCAAGTCGTTAGTCGAGCGTGGTGGATTCTGATATTTTGGTTGGCCGAGATTTCTTCAGTAGTGCTTCGAAGGGCAATTGGTATCACAGTGAGTAACAAATTTATCTGCATGAGTTATGTGTGTTTATGCATATTTGTAATATTCGCTTCATTTGTATCATCATACCATGCTATTATCATTTTCATGATTATGTCGATCACACGATATATTTAACCTGCCTAATCAAGATAGGTCAAGGGTGCGTCGGAACGGTCGGTAGCTACTTAGTCTCATTCGAGAATCTAATCTCCTTGTACTGCTTTTTTTCTTTTTCTGTTAGAAATCTATGCATATGTGTTAGCGTGAATACTCTGTATGCATACTTGTAATATACGATGTGTATTTGGGCGCTGATGCTACTGTATGTAGGCCGGGTCGGTTAGCCCCCAAGTTTTTGGTTAAGCCGGCGCCAGCTCGGATGAGGGGTTGTACGGTTTAACAAGCACCAGCTCGGATGAGGGGTGCGGCGTCAGCTCGGATGAGGGGCTCTTAGGAAATTATTGAACTCGTGTTTCGTTTCTATTCATCCATATTTACATATATACTTTTGTGTTTTTAAATCTTGTTACTCTCTCAGCGACGGCTTACCCCGGTTGTGTGGACTT
Organism: Centrapalus pauciflorus; assembly: GCA_020465985.1. NCBI lineage: Eukaryota > Viridiplantae > Streptophyta > Magnoliopsida > Asterales > Asteraceae > Centrapalus > Centrapalus pauciflorus. Next base: position 68,422 of record JAANYP010000978.1, read on the forward strand.
ATTATTTCAGGTGAAGCGGATAAGAGTAAGTCTCCAGTTTTAGACCGTTTACTTTGTTGACCGAGACGCTAGCATTTTCTTTGTATTGCCTTTTGAGGGTCGGGTAGAACCTTAGATGTATTGACATGTGAACTTAAATTTATTTAGTGTACTCTGGTTGATGTAATTTATTATTATGGGTGGTTGTTTTGTTAATCGATGTATGACTTTAGAAAAATTTAAATTATCCCGTATTTTTGAGGTATATTGCATTTGATTGCTGGAAATTTAATTTAAAATTTTCGGTTATTTCATTTCTGCGACCCTTTCTCACTGCTAATATTAATAGTTGATCAAATAACATTATAATTTGACTTATATTTTGATTGACTTGAAACATAGGCTAACATGTAATTTAATCGCAAAATATACAATAAATTAAAAGTCGTATAAAACTAACCTGCTGAAATTAAATATATGGGGATCTGTTTGATTCAAATTTATAATGAAACAATTTATAATGAATATATGTAGTAGCATGTTGACAGGGTTACTACCACGTCCCCTTAATTGTAGTACCTTTACATAAACTGTCTATCACTAAGTCTAACATATACTAACTATCGTATATAGTTTCCATAAAATACAATGTACATTAGTTTTACCAAAATTAATGGTTTACTATATGAATTTATATTTAAAAAAATTAACAAAAAATGATGGTCTTATAAATTTTAAACACGTGGTTTTTTTGGATTTTAATTATCTGCAGGTCATTATTTTTGATATCACGGTATTGAGAGCTCAAAACAGTTTTCAACATCATGGGAATCACAATCATACAAATAAACAAAAAAAAAAACTATTAAGAGTCTAGGAAGACATGACTATACGAAATAAAATAAACCCTGGACTTACAGGACCATCGTGGCCGGTATTGTCATCAACATCATCTTCTAAGTCATAGGTTTTTGGTTCCGTTAAATACCGATATCTGGCTGTGCAACGATCGGGGTGAAATCCTTGATAGACCCACCTCCTCGCTTTTAGTTTCTTCATTGCTTGGAATTATATAATATCATGTCTGTTTTGTAGAGCAAGTTACGATGTTGTTTCTTAGCTTTGTCCATGTAGCGCACCGCCAGCGGAGTCTGCATCTCTAAGCTTAACTGCCTGCAAGTACATAAACTTAATTCGTTCTTTCTTTCAATGAATTTAATTTTAACATGTAAAGATACCTTATCTGTTGTCATGCGAGGGATGTCAATTGTTGTATGCGACAGTCTGTCCCCGCACAGTTCATACAAATTATTAAAACTTCTCTTTGCATTATGATAATAAAATGGCATACTAACCTCCTCTGATTGGTTTGCAATAGGCTGAGTTGAAACTTCGCCATTGCTCTCCTGTCTTGTGGGCTACTAATCTCATATAATTATAATTATTATATTAATTAAAATAAATGCAATATAAATGAAATGACATTTACCTGGAACCACATCTCATGTTTTTATTTCCTTGCTGCCGACCATCCTCTTAATACAGGTTAACGACCACTAAATTTTGACGTCTCAGCGTACTTTTGGAAGATGCTTTTATACATTATACGCAAAAGGTTGTTTTTTAACTGCTGTTGTAATTTATAACCGATTTTAGTGGCTTGCGACATATAAGGGAGAGTGGGTTTGGATAGTTGATGAACTTGGAATGCAAATGTACCAATTTGCCATATGTTATCAATTTATATAAAATGTAAATTCGGTTAATTCAGGGAGAATGTTGTAATTGTCTAATTAAATGGCTATTGATGGTGAGGAAACAGTTGAGAATGAAACAATGGTCAAGATTAAATTATAGGTATGTGGACCGCCAGCAATAGACATATTGAATTTTGAAGGGTTTTGTTGAGGGTGCTGGTGGCCGAATTTTAGAGAGGAGAAGAAGATAGTTTTTGCTATTGCAAATGTGTGGAAATGAAGTGTAGAATGATCCTCTATTTATAGGGGGAAAAAGAAGTCTTGCACTTGATGAAAGACTAGAGGTTGATTGTAAATCAAGTGAAGTTGAAAGGAGATGGTGAATAAAATTGATGTAGATTGTGCAAGGCTTTCTCATTTTAAAACTGAAAGTCACTTATGGGGTTGTACCCCCCTAAGGTGGCTGACCATGGGTTTTATAGAAGGGTATTTTTTTTAAAGTATTTGCAATGTATTCTTGTGTATTTTTCTTTTTATGTAATTTCATATATACTTATTGAATACATTAGTTAGATGAAATTGTTTTTGTCTTTAATAATTAAAGTTATGAAAGATTTTTAATGCATAATTAATGTCATTAATCTTAATTTAATCATGCACTTAGTTGATTTAATCTATTATGCCGAAAATTGATCGGATTGATTTCGTTGTCATTTCATTAGATCATACCGATGAAATTCTTTATGTCTGTAAGGAAAATCTTTATGAACTTGTTAATCACTTTGATTTAATTCTAATGACTATTAATTAGGTAGCAGATGCTAACCTGATTTGTGCCGGTTGTTACAGTCTCCCTATTAAGGGAATTTCGTCCCGAAATTTTATCTTGTTTCCTTAGGGGACTTGTTACTTGAGAAAAGATCAAGGCACTTTTGTTTGATATGGTCGCCACGTTCCCAAGTGAATTTTGGACCACGTCTGGAATTCCATCTGACTTTAACAATGGGTATGCGATTGTGTTTCAATCTTTTGACTTCGCGGTGCATGACTTCTACCGGCTCCTCGACGAAGCGAAGTTTATCATCTAGCTGGATCTCTTCCAAAGGAATGACGAATGTTTCATCTGATAGACACTTCTTCAGATTCTATACATGGAAAGTATTGTGCACACTACTAAGCTCCGGTGGTAGGTCTAAACGATAGGCTACAGGACCAATTCTCTTCAGAACTTTGAATGGCCTAATGTAACGAGGGTTTAGTTTTCCTCGTTTCACAAATTGAATCACGCCCTTCCATTGCGAGACTTTCAGCAGTACTCTTTGTCCCACTTGGAATTCTAGGGATTTTCTCCTCACGTCTGCATAGCTCTTTTAACGATCATGGACAGCTTTTAGCTGGCTCCGTATCTGCACTATCTTTTCAGTGGTCTCGAGTATGATTTCTGGGCCAGTGACTTGACTATCCCAGAATTCGGCCCGGCAAAGAGGCGATCAACACTTCCACCATTACAGTGCCTCAAATGGAGCAGCCTAAAGACTCGTGCGATAGCTGTTGTTGTACGAGAACTCCACTAAATGCAAATGTAAATCCTAACTTTTCCCAAAATCAATTACACAGGCTCGCAACGTATCTTCTAGGGTTTGGATCGTTCTTTCACTATGACAATCGGTATGAGGGTGATATGCGGTACTCATGTCTAAGTTTTTACCCAAAGCTTGTTGTAACGATTGCCAAAATCAGGATGTAAATCGGCTATCTCTATCTAAAATGATTGAGACAGGCACTCCGTGTCTGGAGACAACTTCCTTGAGGTAAATTTGAGCCAACTTGTTCATCTAGTCGGTTTCCCTGATCGATAGAAAATGCGTAGATTTCGTCAGACGATCGAGTATTACCCAAATTGTGTCATAACCACTGGATGTCTTTAGGAGTTTCGTTATGAAGTCCATGGTTATCCGTTCCCACTTCGATTGGGAAATTTTAGGCTGTTCTAGCAACCCAGTAGGTTTTGATGTTCCGCCTTAACCTTAGAGCATGTTAAACACTTTCTGACATATGTGGCAATCTCAGCTTTCATGTTAGGCCAACTTTGGGAAACTAGACTGCTTAGACACACCTATCTTTTTTACTCAAGTTGAACTGAACGTGCATGCATGAAAAACACGCTTTCTTTTTGCACTCGTGTGCTCTGTTTGTGTATATTTCTCACTATTTCTCTCTCCTTGGAAGCTTCTCTTTTATATGCATTCAGAGAATCCTAGGGAAGCATCATCATTGGTTGTAGAGAAAGTGGGAATATATTGTAATGAGACAAATTTGCTTTTCTGCACCAGGACAAATCTGATAAAAGTAGTTTTGTCTTCTTACTGCAGAATCTTTGTCTTTTTCTTTTTGTCTCTTTCATCTTTAGCTTTACCCCAAAGAGAAATGTCAATTAGTGACCTTTATTCTTCCTTGTAAAGCCATTTTGGTATAAGAAAATGGTCTGTCACCCATTTCAGATATCCTTTTGGTTTTCATACATCAGAACAGCTTTGGCAGATATACAGCAGTTCAGATTTTCCACATTGTCTTGAATCTTTATGCTGATCCAGCATTCAAAACTTTACATGAAGATATGGAAACATATTCCATGAAGTGTTACGCCTGCTCACAAAGAACAGAATACTTAACCATGTTAAACTGTCCAACAGATATGGACAGCTTAGACATAATCTGTCAAACCTGTCAAACAGATATGGACAGTCTTGACAAACTGCCAAGTTACAACTAATGTAACAGTGTAACACGGACTTAGGCTGATTTTTCAAATCACTTAATAGGTTTGATTGAGGCATTAAAAATCCTTAAAATCTCTCCCAAAGTGTATCGAACAGGTTGGATTAGAAATCACCCCCTACGATATTGAACAGGTTGGATTGAGACCTTTTTGTGCCTAACAACTACAGATGACGACACTTCAACTGCCCAAATCAATGAATATGATTCTTCTAATATCGTAGAAATAGATTATACTTGCACTCATGTGGATACAAACGAATCAAAAATAGATGGTAAATGCGTTGAAGATACTCACATTAATATTGATGTGAACACAGATAAGTCAGGAGTTGATGATACTAATGACGTCAATGAAACAGTTGATTCTACTCCTATACAAGAATCTGTTGCATCTGATCGACATGAAACCCCAGTTAGTACATGTACTTCTACATATGGATGAATCTCATATGGCATTCAAAGTGTGAGTGAATAGCCGATGTCTACTCCAAAGTTTGAGCATGCTACGTCTGCTTCTCATGAAGATTAAGCAAACATTTTATTTTATGTTTAATAGACATTATAATATTTACTTATGCTAAATTTAAATTATATATTCGTACTATTAACTTTCATAAGTAATATGATGTTTAATAATGATATATGTTTGAAATGAAGCTCATGTTTATAGTTCCATCATGTTTAATTAATTTGACTGATAGTTTTATCAACTTTAGTATATTACATATGTTTTATATTTTTATTTTGTGTATCTTGCACACATGTACATACATTATGCAGGTTCGATGACAAGTACGATGGTTGAAAAAGAACGTCTTCCTCAGTGCGTGTCATTTGTGACACCTGGAAATTTTCAGTTCGGGTAGAATCGTTCAGACTGTCGAAGATGATTTTAGAAGCTTGGCGACAAAAAACGGAACAATATGTTAATAACAGGTAACATTTTATATTGAAATCATTTTTGTGATTGATTTCACCGTTTTTATAGATTTTTAAAACTTATGCACTACCTACTTTTTGCAAAAAAGAAATGCAATTAATGTGAAGAGAAAATCGCATGTTACCATCCTTTGTGCCTAATATGTAAGTTAACACAAGTACTTAAAAATTTTAAACAATTAATGATTATGTATATTATACAGTTTTTACAGAGGTAATTCATGGTGTCGGTCTACAAGGAAAATAGATCTGGTATGTGTGGTGATATTTTAAAATACATTATTTCTAATATTCAAATGTTTTTTATCATACAAAATATTTGTTATGCAGTTTTATGAGAAAAGACATGAAAGGCAAATGGTATGAGTACATTTTTTTTAATTTTTTGTTAATGTTATGCTATAATGATACAAATATCGTTTTTTAATGTATAACTGTTTGAGTGGTCATATTAAATGCATTGCTTCAATATTTTTTTAACTTATATTTTGTGTACCTTATTTCAGACAACAAATAAGGTCAAACCACATATTATACCATCAAAGTATAAATCATGGTTCAAGTCACATGAAAATATAATATTTGTAAGTATATTTTAAGAAATTTTTTACATATTAAATTGGTATTTTTATATCTTTTTATATTCATTTAGTCATGTGTTATTTCAGTATGAGAGTGAAGAGGATAATGATACGAGTAAAAAACCAGAGCCTAAAGAAAATATGGTGCCTTCAAGGAGCAAAACATTATTCAAACGTCAGAAAAAAGGTTGAATCGGTATACTCTTTTTTTACATTATAACCTTCTCATTATTTTGTGTTGTTTATGTATTAAAGTTTTAAACTATAACACATGTTTTAATATTTTTTTTGTATACCATGAAGAACAATGAAGATCTCTTTGGGTAATGAACCGATAATCAACAATACATGCACAACGTTTTAAATGAATCTCTAGACAATGTGTCAAGACCGTCCCTTACGAGGCAGTCCTGAATAACTAGGTCCCAAAGAGCAATACAGCATCAATCAAAACTAAGATATATTAATAAAGTGCGAAATTAAGTCATTACAGAAATTAGGATTATCATACAATAAGTTCAAAACAAAACTACAAAAGGGTACCAGGACACTAATCTAATACATACTCACAATACATAGCACTGATCTACCCAAACCACCACCATTACTGTCTTTAATCAATACCAATTGCAGATTCAGTAGTAGTCTAATGACTTCAAATTCGGGCGTGCAGGTCCTAAGGACTTGATTCAGCTGGACCTTTTCCTTTGATTCAACCTGTAAAAAGATTCAACAACAACTGTAAGTGCTGCTTAGTGAGATTATAGATTTAACAGTTAACATGCCATGACAATTTTAAGCGGAGACTTCACTTTGACTTTGACTTTTGACTTTAATCTCTGACTTTGACTTTAAGCGTGATTTTGACATGACTGCCGCTACCAGCCAGACATTGTGAGACATAGGACTTAAGATCGGATGATGTTTAATCCCACGCACACGCTTTTAATTGTGGGGATCAGCCACATACTGGGCTAGCTACCAGTAAGACAATGTGGGCAAACATTGGAGTAGACTTAATCATAAACTGACATGGACTTTCTCAGACTTGAATTATGCGGAAGCATATGAAAGCATTGATATCAAGGCAAATGACTGAAAGCATTCAAGTAATGAATCAAGATAGCAACAATAATATATCCAAAGCTAATTCAGGCTGTAAAGACAGGTGTGCATGGTAATATATTAAAAGCTATCATGATCCACAGGCATCACCATACCAAGGTGTGCAAAGGTTACATTCTAGCTGATCATATAAGAGTTTCAAATAAAGCTAGAACAACAATATGTCTCACAAGAAGACAAGCATGTATACAGTTATATCTATAACTCACAATTACTGGTTCTAAGGCATGACTGTTGACTTTGACTTTCGCAAGCGGATTGAATCCACCACCTGAGTTACCTCAGGATTTGACTTTAGCTTTGACTTTACTGACTTTAGCTCTGACTATACTGACTTTGGCTCTGACTTGCTTCTCTGACTTTGGTTTGCCTTTATTGACTGAGCTTGACTTTAATTGCTTTAACTTGACTTTTCCGGCTTGGCTTACAGACTTTGACTTTATAACATAGTTCAGATTTAGTTGAACCTGTTATTGCATGACAATTTAATTACATAAGCTTTTATAGACTTTACACGACATAATTTGTGTATTTCTGTTGCATTCACTGACTTTTCGTGGTATCTCAAACTTTATTGGGTCACGATTTAAATGACCTAATGAACGTTCATGTTTTCCATGGATATGTGTGACCTTATTTTGGTCATTCTTTAGACTTTATTTGAAGATTTAAGTTATATATGATCATGGCAATTACACATTGGACATTATGACATAATTATGCTTTCAAATGTAATTTATAATCAAATTCTCATATTCATGTATTTAATCCTTAATGTCTTTATTTGATGATCATCTAAGTGTTATGATCGTCATCCTTACTTTATATATATAAATTGATCTTGAATATGTATTTCGAAATCTAATCATACATGATCACACACTTTTAAATTGTTGCAATCACATGGGTTTTATAAGCCTTGATGTATAAATATATTGCACACTTTGTTGCTATTTAAACAATTCATTCATATGCATGTTTAATCTTTTCTTTATATATATATATATATATATATATATATATATATATATATATATATATATATATCACATATTTCTTTTTAATGAAAGTAAAAGAACAAGTAAGCACATGACACACACACACACACACACACACACATATATATATATATATATATATATATATATATATATATATATATATATATATATATATATATATATATATATATATATGCATATGGGTGCTATTTTGACTTTTGTTTCGGTATGAAGATTACCGAAACCATCAAGGTTTCGGTTTGGATTTCTACATGATTCGTATTTACGATATGGGTCTCGGTACTAGTCTTCATCAATATTACGTAGGTTTCGGTATTACTCTAGATTTCAACATCTCAATAGATCTTGGTATTGTGACGGTTTCGGTAGCTTAATATACATATACACCGAAACTGTAGGTTGCTGTTTGTTTCGGTGTTGCAATTACCGAAACAATAAGGTTTCGGTATACATGCAAGTGGGTTTCGGTATTTCATGGTTTCGGTATCTACATATGTTGCGGTACTTTCTCTGGTGATTTCAACATTTCAATAACCGAAACCATAAGGTTTCGGTAGGTGTTTATGTGGGTTTCAACATTACTCAAGCATCATTCGATATACATGCAAACACCCACACACCTGCACTTTTACTTTCTTATTTATTTCTGTTTTCCTTTTTAATTCCAGCAAAATCAACAATTAAAAAGGGTCGATAGATGCTTCTATTTTGATGAACAAATCACACACGATGTAATTAAGCCAATATAGAAAACCATATGGATTTTATGGCCTGTTTTCGTCGAAGAAAAATAGAGTCATAACACTTTGAAATGGCTAATAGATCAATCGAACACACAATAATTACATGCATGAGTCCATTTTCTGATTTTACACACTATTTGAAATTCAATTTTATGATTTAAAGACATTACATTCAGGAACCGTAAGTTCCGTTTTCAAACAAAAGAAATGCATTTAAGTGTTGTGATTACCTTGAATGTTGATGGATTAATACTGTTTCTTGAAATTTGCTTGTTAATTCCTTGCTTTAAAATTCTTGAATCTTTGTTGCACAATTGAAGAAGAAGATGATGATAATGAACCGTGACTCTAGCTAGAGGGAGGAAGAGAGAGTTGCAAATTTCTTTTCTTTGTAAATAAAATGAGAGCAGGCAACTCCTTTGGGAATTTTATTTGTACTACTTTTAATTATTTTACAATTTGGCCACATATATTACTTTTCTTTGATTTCTTTTAATTAACATTACAAACTTTATAACTAAAACTTATGACTTAATTATAACTTTTATTATCTTAATAAAGAAATTTCATAGCTAATGAATGTAATTAAAATTACATTTAACATATTAATTAATTTCATTACTTAATTAAATTACAACACGAATAATGTAATTAAATTACATTATTAAGTCAAAAACGAAAATTACAAGTCAGGTTAAAAGCTAGGTTGTTACATAATGAGATGTGTCATTTCCCGTTTAAATTTGGTCAATTATTTTTATTAAGATTTGTTAATTTTTTTTATGATAACTGCTTTTATTTGTTAATATTTAATTTGTCTGAATAAATTTTTATTATAAAATTATGTTAGACTATCTTCTAAGTAATACTTTGAAAATACATGTTTGTGTATTATTTGATGGGAAAATGATAGGTTTTCATTTTATCATAAATTATTATTAGTTATTTTCTGTATACTTAATTCTGATACACGATCTTTTAACGCATAATTAGTCTTTCGATCAACTCACATGTATTAAACTAGATATGTATAGACCTCAAAATTATGTGTAATAATTAATATCCACGATTAATATAAGTATTTTTTCCGTAAACAATGTATAGTTTTCTTAAATAAAATATATTTTTTGTGTCATTATATATTTAAAAATATTAATTTCATTGCACATCTCCCGAGCAACGCACGGGTATTCAACTAGTTATTTACTTATTAAGGAATTCTCCCAACATATTACCCATGGAGGAGAGAGAATCTAACTCCATGGGTACTTAACAGCCATCCGATCTTGTAGAAATTAATCCTGACCATCTTAATTGATTTACTTATGATAAAGCTTGTTGTACAACCTTTTAAAGCTCACACTAAACTCTTCGCAAACTAATCCGTAAATCCTGGAGTCGTGCAGAAAACCTGAAAAAAATCTACTCATCCTCACGTTTTCAAACCCACTCTACAAATCTCCTCTCTTTGGTAGCGTAGCACATAAACACACAGAAGGAGAGAGGGGGGTAGAACGACATAAAGAAATAAAGAAGACGACTCGCGGTTTTTATTACAAAGACGAAGATGCGGATTGAGTGTTGGTGAGTTTCTCCGATGAATGGTATTTAATTGTTGTCTTTTTTGTTGCCATAATCAAACCCACGTTCGCAAAGAGTCTTTTCAGTTCTCCATTGTTATGCATGCTTGCTGGGGAAGGGAGAGACTCTTGTATGCAAAATAAGAGCAAGAAAACGAGAAAATGAAGTTGATTTATCAAATTGCTTGAATTAATAGATCTTTTTACAATCCTCGTCCAATCAATTCCAATTTTAGAAATTAATTATTTACTCAGTCCATGGCGTTTATGGGTTTTTAGTTTTACACACCTTCTCAGTCTTAATTCTTCTTCAGTTTGATCTCTACAAACCTGTGATTTCACTGATTGGAGTAAAAAAGGAAAATGTGCCGATAAGTGTGTAGGAATCGCGTGCGTTAATTTAAGTGGACGATTCTTGTGATGGACGTTTGCGAAATGGATGGTGAGGGCGATGTGGCTATGACTCCAAAGGGCTTAGATCAGAGGTTTTTAGTGAACGTGTTGCAGGAGAAGAGGTTCAAGAAGGTACATATAGATATTAATCAAGTAATTTATCTATGTTTAATTAATTGTTATCTAATTTTGATATCGATATTTGTTAATCTCTGTTTTATTGCACTTGGTATACAAGTCTTGTGAATTTACTTTCTCATTGGTTTTGTTTTCATTTTAATACGTTGTAGGAGAGACTGTTTAAGTGTTGTAAAAGAATAAAAAACTGACATTTTGAATACAAGGATGAACCTGTACTTTTCTAATCATTTCTTTGTAATGTGTATCTATTAGTTTAATAATGATTTAAATTATGATACAAAAAGAAAGTGGAAAATATTGAAGTCTGTTGTGTTGTTTCACTTCATAGTTCTTTGACGGATGTATAATTTCATAGTTCTGTTTATTGAGATTTGAACGAATTTTAGATATTTTTAATTGTTATTTGTAATGTAGATGGATTTTAAACTGAGTGGACTACCTGTTTGTTTTACTATTTTTTAGTTTTTCACTCGACCCCTCATGTTACATTGCAATTGATTTACGTCGGTGTAGGTGGTGAGATTGCAGGGTCAAGTTCTGTAAAGGGGGACATTGACTAGCTCTTTATTGTTGGTTTCAGATCTTCCATGTTGTAGGATGTTTGGCTAATTTGAGATCAAATTCTACATCTCATCTCCTTTTACGTTTTATTACAATGAATTTATGTTTTGTTTCTGTTCTTATAGACAACCATTTTATTATTTTCCTTTCTCTCCAATAATAGTTAGTTACCTTTGGAGATGATTTGACATTAAACAAAACTGAATTTTTTGTGTAGCAATCTGAACCAAGTGCTAACAAAAATACAAAAAATGGTTTTCATGGAAACTTTGTAAAACTCAAAGGGATGTGAAATTATGAACATATGTTCACTAAATTTTGCATTTTGATTTTGATAGAGGCTGACGAGTATGTTGATGACACTCCAAGTTAATGACCTTCAATCTCTTGCCGGTATGATTTTCCTTCCTTAATCATTTAGTACTGAAATAACAAAAGAACTCTCTTCAAGTGGCCTTTGTTTTTCTTGGTAATGCATATGCAAATATCATTGTAGACTATAAAGTGTTGTTGCATTCAAGAAATAACCAGTTTTTATATGCATGATCTATTAGGATTTAGTAATGATTGTAAGTTTCCAATTCCTTTACTTCCATTAGTTTATTTCTATGACATGGTGATACTATCTAGATTTATTTGCTGATGATGCTTAAAAAATTCTCAATTCAGCCTCATATACTCTTTATTCTTCTTGGGATGTTGGTTTTTTTAGAAATGATGTCAAATACATAGAACAAACTAAGAAAATAAGCTCGCTTAGTAATGGAAAATATTATTTGGGTTTCATAATTTCAACCATCATACTAAAACATTACTTGTCAAGAATACTTAACTAATGGGTAAATTAATGAGACATAAAAATGTAAAAGCTGCTGCAGAAGTTCCTTATTCGACGTGTTGTCTGGTTATGTGATTGCATCAAGTAAGTGTGGCTCAAATTTGATGCAAAGGTTTAAAATTTTTTAAATGACAACACTTTTTGATTATCAAGGTTGTTTTAATGGAAGGCAAGTCTACCAATTCCAGTTTAGCATTTTATAGCTATAGAAGGTTGGACGTCCATTTAATAATTCTCTCTTATCAACCTTTTTTGACCCAATAACGTTTTGGACTTTTGGCCAAAATTTACGTACCTTAAACTTGAATTGAACTTTGGTTTTCTGATGATACAACTTGATCTTGGTTCAAAAATTTTAATCCAATTAGTTGACTTCGGTATGTGTTGTTATTTCGATTGAACCACACCAATCCCAACCAAATTGAAGGTGATACTTAAATTATTCAAGATATATTAGATAGATTAGAATAATTTGTATAGTCAAATAATGTGGCTATGCATAATAAATGTAAATATGCAATGATTTAATCGTAGTGTTATATCAACAGTTTCAGAATTTATTAATGAACTTATAAAGTACTTGGAACAATTTCTGAAAATGCAATAATATGCATATATGTTAGCAGGGATCTTCATGTTCTTGAACAAGACTCATCAGTCCTGCTTTTTCATTGAAATATGTTCATGCCACTACGAAAAGTTCACTGAATTTTAGTCTCAAGAATGGTAGATGCGACTTTGATAAAGGAAAGAAGATGATTGTAATGGAGGTGAAAGGAATAGTTGTTTTTTCCTTCATATTTACTAAAAAGTAAAACTAATGTGGGTTTGACATGTTCATAGGGGTTGGTGGTGGTCAGATGGAAATAAGGGTGATGAAGATACGTGGTTGAGGGCTTGAGGCAGGCACCACAGAACACTGACTACAGTAATGACTGCGACTGTTGTCAGAGGATTAGTTGAATTGTTTCTTGGAATCACATTGTTGCTGGTTCTAAAATCAACTTTCAAGAATGAACATGACAAGTACTCTGAATAGCACTATAGCCTGGAATAATTGTTGTTATTATTCAAAAACTTTCTGATAATAACATTATTCAAAAAGTTTCTGAATATAGTACTCTGAATAGCACTATAGCCTTAATTTTGATTAATGTGATTCCAAGAAACAAAATCAACAGCACTATAGCATGGAACAACATTCAAGAATCACATTGTTGCTGCTTGCTATGTTGAATACAATGTTATTATTCAGAAAGTTTTTGTTTTCTTCGGTCATTTCTACCAACTTTGGCTTGCACCACCTCTTTCCCATTTTATTCAAGTAGTAACCTTATTAAAATTGGATTGCATAGTGAGTCTGAAACACCGACTATTTGTTTACATTCATTTTATTTGGATTTACCTCATCTCCATATAGTGTATATTGTAAACAATTTACCATCAATATTACTTGCAATTTGGGTTTTTTTGTGTAGCTGTGACAGGGTGAGTCGGTGAGGTATGGTGTTTTTCAGGGTTTATAACACCAAACAATAAAATATTTAGTTCATGAAATTTGAAACATAGTCTAAAAGTGTTAGCATCATATTGTGTTTATACACAGTTTTCCTTTAGACTTCATTGGGTCATGGTATGTTTATCTTTTGTTGCTACTCAAACAATAGAATAGTTTGTTTTTAAATTTTAAATACAGGCTAAAGTTTTAGCATCAATTCTGCTTAGTCACCTTTTCCTTTGGAAATCCTTGAGTCATGTAGTACCTTTTCTTTTGTATAACACTAAACCATTATTTTCTTATTTGCTATTGTCTTATTATTATCTCGGAATTGCTAAAATTTCGTAGTATCCTGTTGTTAAATATAAGGGCGTTTGTTTGGTATAATTATATAGAGTTGAAAACAATTAATTTGTAAAAGTTCAGGGTTCATTATGTAAATACTCAATAGTTATATTTGAGTATAAATATGTGTGAGTGTGACTGTTGATGGACACATGAAGTACAAATGACATACACACATACGGATTAAGAGAGAAGAATTGTTTGTTGTGCAAGTTACCATGAACACCAATGTAATATTCTTCTCTATAATCATTCAATAGATAATGTTTTAGTTTAATTGATTGTTGTTCATATGTATTGAATGTTGATTGAATTGCTGAAATTTGGATTATCAATTGGTATCAAAGCCAAATATGGCCGATTTTTGAGTTAATTTGAATCTGATTTTCGAAAAGATGAACACTATTACATTCAAGTTTTTTCTTCGGAAATTTGAAAATCATCAAAGGGTATTAATTGGTTGGATGATATGATCTGAAAGTTCGATGGAGTGTGTTATTTTAGAAGACGAATCTGATGATATAAAACTCAAATCATAATTCAAAACACACAGAATTTAATTGAGATTTTTCAAATTTTTTTAAAAAAGTTGTGTTCTTCACGTTTTTGTCAAATTTTGGACTTTTGATCTGAAATTAGCCAAATTTGTTTCACAAAAGTTGTTTCTGTATGAAAAATGCACACTCGATCACAATTTGAGGTCATTTGGTGAATTTTTGTTGAAAAATTATGTTTTTGAACTTGATTTTTATCAAACTTGGGCAACACTGAATTCATAGTGTTATTCGAGTTTTATAAAGCTTTGACCGAGTTTTATACAAGCTTTGACTGAGTTTTATGCTAATTTGATCGAGTTTCATGCTTTATTGATCGAGTTTTATGCTTATTTGATCGAGTTTCATGCTTAATCATTCGAGTTGGACTACAAGTTCATTCGAGTTTCATTCACTTTACATTCGAGTTGAATCATTCTTCATTCGAGTTTCAATAAGATTCAATCGAGTTTCATACTGAATCATTCGAGTTTTATACTTCTTCATTCGAGTTTGGTGATTCTTTATTCGAGTTTGAGCCTTCATTGTTCGAGTTTGATACTTATTCATTCGAGTTTCATCATACTATTGACTGTTTGACCTTAGCTGCTTAAATTGGCCATAACTATTGACTGGAACATCATTAGAAGGCCTACCATACGTCAAATCGAAGCTTAAACCGAGATCTATGATTTATTGAATGGGAAAAGTCGGTTCGGTAAATTTTCAAGGTCCAATTCCACTCCAGAAAAAAGTTACTGGCAATTTTCTGCAGAAATGCTGAAATTTCTACATCAAAAGGTCAAATTCTGAGCTGTTTTTCAACAAGTCATAATTCACAAATTCAACTTTCAGTGTTTATGGAGTTTCATCAGATATCACTCATCAATTTTCTGTAAAAGATCTTGGAAGATTCAATTTCAAGAATTTAAAATGACATATGTACATTTTTCAAAATCTGAGCTAAATGAAAAACTTACTGAATCTGAATAGATTCGTAAGAACAATTATGACATTCTTGTTTAGTAAAGCTCTTGCTTTACGTGATGTATCAATACTGAAAGAAGAAATTCAGAGCTTAAAAGTCAAACAAAATTCTGAGAGTACTACTTTTAAATTGAAAATATCTTAATTATCAAAAGAACTTGACGATTCGAAACGAGCAAATTTTCAGAATGCAACTCAACTGAAATATTTTTTGCCTGAAAGATCTGATCTTTACAAGAAAGTTAAAGATCTTAAAAAATTACTTTCCAAGACAAATCATACTGATCAAAATTGTGTTTTAAACAAATCGGAAAATTTTTTTGCTCTTGAAAAAGAGTCGTCTTTAACTAAAGATTCTCTTGAGAAGGAAAGACATGAGTTCTTACTAAAAGAAGAAGATTTTGAAACAAAATCTAAGTTGCTTGAAGATGAAAGAAAGATGTTTTTAATAAACGAACAATCTTTCAAAACTGATTTCCAATCATTTGATAATGACAGAAATTCTTATTTGGTCATTATCAAAGGATTAGAAGATCAGATACTTCATCTTTCTAAACAATTTAATGAATTTCCTTCTTCAAAAGAATCAGAGGTTAAAGATCCTTCAGTTTGTTCAAAATCTAAAGTTGATCAATCTGATTTTTCTACAGAAAGTGAAAAGAATTCAACTGAATTTTCTAAATTTGATTATTCTTCAGATCTTAAACTTAAGCATCTATTAAAGATACACAGAGGCAATGATAAAATTGTTGAACAACTTCCGGTCAAGATTTACACCGGTGAATCTTCGAAGTCAAATTTTCCTAATGTTTCCAAAAATACTGGTCATTCTAGTCATAAAATATTTTCATAGAAAAATACCAAGTATTATCATAAACAGGCAAGAACCGGACAGTTTTTCAAAAAGAAGAGTTCACAAAAGTCTGATCATTCAAATTCAAGTTTCTTTAGAAATTCAGATATTCAATTTTCTCATACTAAAAGAAATTTGTTTTCTACTTTTGAGAGAGAAGCTGATAGTTATAACTTGCAATGGGTACCTAAATCGAAGTACAAGTGGGTACCTAAACCCCAGTTTAAGTGGGTACCAAAATCCGTTTTGAAATGGGTACCCAAGAGCGCTAATAAGTCTGGATCCAAATCTGTTTGGATACCAAAGACATCTTAAATTTTGCAGGTTATAGTTTTCTTATCATTTCAGATAAGATCCCGTTCTTCAATTCAACATAGGCTCTTGATTAATTCAGATCAAGACCCGTGCTTCAACTCAAATTGGTTTCTAGTTAATTCAGACTAGAACCTGGACTTTCATGGTAAAGGTTTTTAGTTATTTCATACTAAAACCCAATCTTCATTCAAAATGGTTTATCTACTTCTCAGTACAGAACCAGAGATAAAGGCTTTTAGTTATATTAGACTGAAACCCGAGCTTCCGCACCAAAGGCTTCTACTTATTCCAGATTAGAACCCGATTCTGAAAGACGAATCTTTCTGGAATTCCTGCCCTGCATTCAGCTTTGATGCTGAATTGACAAAGAGGGAGTTTTATTTTTATAATTATTTTCTCCTGATTTCATTTCTATGAGTTGACTAACTGTGTGTGCTTATTTCTAGGGGGAGTTTCAGACATTCTTTGACGATGACATTTTTTCAAAAATTGTGTGTGATTTTTCACGAAAGTATTTGATTCACACATAAAAAGAAGTTTTGAGCTGAAAAGAAATATTTGTCTGATTCTCTGAATATATCATTGAGATTAATTGATCTAATATCTTTGATTTTCATAATCTCATTTCTTCTGAGATTCTCTTTGTTATAACTCTTCTAATTTCATTCTGATATCTCTCATGAGCTAATTCTTTCATAAAAATCTGATTCATTTCATTTGTTATATCAGATTGTACATTTCATTCTGATATCTCGCAACGCATCATTCCCCAACATTCATTTTGAATTACATCTTCTAATTCAGATGAGCTAAAAAAATCCAAATCTTTAGCTATGATGATATCCCATGAGCTGAAACGATAAATACTATTTCAACTGACTTCGAATATGCAACTAATTTGTGTGATAGGCATAAATATCGCTTCGATGGTCTAACCAGAACCGGAAGGTCTACCCAAGAAGCAAACCAACTGTAGTTTGTGCGTGTGAGGGTTCTTTAGGTCTATTAGTTGAGAAGTGTCAGTTATCACGGGATACTGACAGGGTCGAGCAGAGGTAAAATGTAAATGAGAGGGATATTAAAAGGAGATGGTGGTGCATCAGATCATGCTTTTGTTATAAAGCTGAATGGATTTATTTCTCAAAAGTGAGCCGGAGGGAGCTTAGTTGAAAAATGTTGAGTGCTGAGAGTTGAGAAAGGATTGAATGACAAGAAAATCCTACCTAAACTGTGTCGGCTGGGTAATCCACATAGTCCATCAAGCCCTAGGCGACTTGATATTGAAAAAGACGTCATGGACCCAGTGACGCATACACTTAACCCCACCAACTACTCAGTTATCTCTCAAAAGATTTCTGTTTCAATAATCACGGAGATATTACACATTTCTATCGATATATCATTTGGATATTATTGATATTGAAACAAGGAAGAAATTTTCTTTGGTCTCCGACTTCATTTGATGCATATTGTGTCTAGAGTTGCTTATATACACTATTAGGACACATCGAGTCTTACAGTCTGCGTGACTATAAAGTGCTAGTCCAAAGTGACTAAGCTGAAACAAATAAGAGTGATTCTTTTATGATAAAGGATTTCACGATGACTATTTGGAAATCCTACCAGTGTTAACATCACGCCAGCACTGAACGTAGGTCACATAGATTATGTCTATTGTGCAAACAGGAGTCCTATGTGGACCTGGACTCGTTATTTCACAAAATGAATGTGTTTCATTTTCCCCCAAGTTGAAAGCTTTGTTTTTGTTCTGAAAAATTATAGTCTCAATTCGAGGGGGAGTGAAATTTTTGAGGGGAGTGAGATAGATTTTTTAAGTATAGGGGGAGAAGATATCAATTGGTAAATGTTTGAAATTGTAATTTTTGTTGTATTTCATCTACTGTATATTCAATGCTCTAATGTCTCTGAAGACTTTGCATGATGTTCATAATTCTTATGATCATCATGAGGGGGAGAAAAGCTAGAGTTCAGAGACAACTGTTGAGTAGTTTGAAGTCAACTAAAGACAATTGCTACATCATATCAAGACAACTGATAAAGGGATAGAATTGAAAGCTATTCATGATTCAAGGGGGAGTGTGCTTACAAGAAAAAAAGATCAGAAAAGAAGACATGTGAAAATCAGAGAGAAACAATAAAGAAGAAATTTTATCTGAAGATTCAGAGATTGAAGAGAAGAGAGACAGAGATTTGAAGTCTCAGAAAATATCAAAGGAAAGAAGAAGATTCAAGAAAACAATCAAGAAAAAGTACCTGAACAGAATTTAATTGAAAATTGTTTTCATCTCTAAAGGGGAGATTGTTAGGTATGGTTATATAGAGTTGAAAACAATTAATTTGTAAAAGTTCAGGGTTCATTATGTAAATACTCAATAGTTATATTTAAGTATAAATATGTGTGAGTGTGTACTGTTGATGGACACATGAAGTACAGATGACATACACACATACAGATTAAGAGAGAAGAATTGTTTGCTGTGCAAGTTACCATGAACACCAATGTAATATTCTTCTCTATAATCATTCAATAGATTGTGTTCTAGTTTTAATGATTGTTGTTCATATGTGTTGTATGTTGATTGAATTGCTGAAATTTGGATTATCAGCGTTGATTTAGTGTCCTAGCAATACATGATTATTACACTAGCATATGTGAACATTTTTGTTTTACAGTTATCGTTCGAACACTGAAATATATATATATATATGCATTGTTTATCATTTGAAATTAGAGTTTATTAAAGATTGCTACATTTGTTTCTTGTGAAATTTTACTTTTATGTCAATAGTATATTATATGGTTTCATTGTGCTGATTATCTACGTAAATCTTTTGCAATCGATACCTTACTCTTTAATAAAAATAGTGTCCCGTGCACCGCACGGGTATTACACTAGTTAAATATATAGTCCAGAAAATTTAAGGTACTAATTTAATTAATGACTAAATTTTTGGTTTGAGAATTTAATATGAAATTATGAGATTGATTTAGCACCTTACATTAAAAGAGAGTTAACAATCAATTTTATCAATTTAGCTATAATATGTTTGAGACCTATAATTATTAATATTGGTTAAATATCATAAAATCTCAGTTTAATAAATTTTAGTGAATTCATCACTTAATTAAATATTTACCAATTTCCCTAAACTTTGGAATTATCGGTTAACCGACAATTATAAATTTAGATAAATATGAATAGTAAGAATTAAACAACATAATTTTATTATCAGGTTAGTAGTCAGGTGTGGTGGATTAGATATTTCGGTTGGTCGTGATTTCATCGATAGTGCTTCCAAGAGCCAATTTTGGAGGCATTGTGAGTAACAGGTTTATCTGTATGCTTAGTTATATGTGTTTATGTATATTTGTTATATTCAGTTCATTTTCATCAGCCTACCACGTTGCTATCATTTACATGATTGTGATTCACTCTTTATATATATACCCTACCTTTCTGTTAGAAAATTATGCCTATATGAAAGCGTAAATTCCCTATATGCATACTTGTACTACGTTATGTGAATTTGGGCGACGACGCTATTGTGTCTAGGCCAGGTAGGTTAGCCCCCAAGTTGATTCGTTAAACCGATGTCAGCTCGGATGAGACGCGTGTGTGTTTTAATCAGCATAAAGCTCAGATGAAGCGTGCGGCAGCAACTCGGATGAGGGGCGTGTAGACATTTTTAAATTTCATGTTTCATTTCTATTTATGCGAATTTACATATATACATTTGTGCTTTTAGATTTTGTTACTCTCTGGGCGTCGAGTTACTCTAGTTGTGGGGATATTATATTTAAAGTGGACGGGATAAAGGTTAAGACTCCGGTTGATGGTTTTTGAGGGATATAGTTTGAGGTTTGTTGACTTTGTAATGATCACAGACGTTATTATCTATTTTGACTTTATATATTAATGAATGACTTTAGAAATTCAAA